>PVIW01001792.1:0-218666 GCA_004026585.1 Noctilio leporinus
GTTTTCCCATACAGTTGGTTCCCTTTGAATTTTGCTAATATTTTCTTTAGCTGAACAGAAACTTTTCAATTTGATATAGTCCCATTTGTTGATTCGTTCTTTGATTTCCTTTGCCCTTGGTGAAGTATCAGTAAACATATTTTTGCGTAGGATATCTGAAAGTTTACTGCCTATATTTTTCTCCAGGACCTTTATGGTGTATATGCCAGGTGTTTTTATAAGTAATCTTCACAACAGATATGGGAAGTAGGTACTGTTATTATAGGGCTGCAATTCTTATCCAGAAGGCTGTTGAGGCAGGAGCTGTGGGTGGGATGAGAATGGCAGGGGATGAGGCTGGAGCCATGTGGAGGGCCTGGCCCATGTCCAGCCTTGTGGACCACTAAAAAGAAGTTTAAATTTTATTTTATGTGCCATGAGAAGCTACTGAATATATTTCAGCAGGAGAGTGCATGATATAATTAACATACATGTAAAAGTAAACAGTGATGAACATTGTTTTTGTTAAAAAAAAACTCCATTTTATGATTAGATTTTGTTTTATTTATAATTAGGTTTCATTTTATAAAACCTACATGTTGTTCATTTGGAAAACACAGAAATGGAAAATGAAAATCACCTCTTAATTTCATTCTTCTTGCAAACAATAAATAATCATCATTAATCTTGGAATATAGCAACCTCAACATACAGTTTTTCAAATGTTAAAAAAAAAAATAACTGGGCCCTGGCTGGTAGCACAGTGGATAAGGTGCCGGCCTTTGAACCCAAAGGTCGCAGGTTCGATTCCCCAGCCAGGGCACATAACAAGGTTGCAAACCAGGTCTCCAGTCAGGTCTGTGGCTGGAGGCAGGTGAAAAGCAACCATACATTAATGTCTCTCTCCCTCTCTGCCTCTCTCCCTTCCCCTCTTTCTGGAAATAGTGAAATAAAATCTTGAAAAAAAAAAAATAACTGGAATGATCACACTCGACTCATTATTTTGCCCACCAGTACCTAGGAAAATCCAATGTCACATGGTAGTTTTGTGCCCAGGTTTTGTAGGAGGAAATAGACATTGCTGGGGAGAAAAGAACCAGTGGCATGGGGTCGGGGATGGAAAGAACACAGGTTCCAGGGGTCACGTCTGGGGCATGCATCTGGGTCATCGCTCTGCAAGGCTGCTTTTGAGCCATAGGTGGGCTTGCTGAAGACCCCACTTTCTGAGGTCTTCAAGAACCCAGCATCTCTCCCCTCTTTGCAGGCCTCAGCCTCCAAAGCCAGCTCTCCTGTGCAGCTCACAAAGTGGAAGGTGGTCCTGTGCTGTTCTGTGAGCCCCTCATATCCTCCTGCTTTTCTCCTCCCCTAGACAGACCATCATGCTGGCATGAGAGGGTGGTAAGTTGTGGGTCTCAGCCTACCTCACCTGTTTGTAATCACCACCACACCAGTATTGCAATGAGTGCTTTTTGCATACATCATTTTAATTCACACTACCTGCAGTTCTCTGAGGTAACTCATATGATGCTTTTTACTGAAGTTCAGAGAAGAAACGCCAGTGAGAAAGTGGCAGAGTCAGGGAAATGTAAACATCAGGCCTGGATTCCATGTGTTTAACCACTTTGTCATACAACCCGTTTCCCCTCAAAACCCTCTGTCATCATTCTGGTTTGTTGGGCTGGGCTAGGTGTGAGCACTGGTCAGTGGTGAGGCCCACCAGCCCAAAGCTGGGGTATCATGATATGTAAATAAGGGGTAAGGGCTTGGAGGGCAGCCCTATCAGGAAGAGAAAGCTGGGTTGGGGGAAGCAGGGCCACCCACCTGCTTTAAGATCAGGTCTGAATGTCTGAACCCTCATATCCACTGGGGCCCCTGCCATAGCAGGATCAGGTTGGAGTGACTGTCCCAAAGCCAGCTGGGAAAACCCCTGGGCTGCCAGGCCACCAGCTGCTGCCCCCTCCCTTCCATTCATGGAAAAGTACAGATGGTATTGGTGCCCGAAAGCCTTCAGGCAAATGCCTGGCTGCTCTCTGGACTCCCAATGGCAAGCGCCAACTCGTTTGTCCTTGGTCCAAGGATGGAGGAAATAATTTCCCAAAAAAGCAGTTTAAAAAAAATGTGGAAAATATCCACAACCCAAGTGTCTGCACAGAGTGGGGGTGGGAAGTCTTCTAGACGGGGCTTGCAGCGGAAGATTCCACTTGTGAAGAGGCTGGGAAGGAATGTGAAACCCTATCAGCCCAGGAGGAGAAAGGCATGCATCCCTTTCACTTTCTGCCCGCTTAGGGGAGAGCTCCTAAGGGGTCAGGGACAGAGATCAGACCGTGCTGGGGAGGCTCAGCTTTCTGACAGGCTAGTCCTGCTCCTCCATCTGGAACACGCATCTATTTCCCTGTGGATGCTGGGGTTGTCCACACCTCCCAGGGCTAATCTACCCTGTTATCTCTCTCTCACTTCCCACCTTGTCATTATGCACAGTTTTACATGTGCCGTCCTTTGGCACTTGCAGCAAATGAGGGCATTAGGTACAGGAGGCAGACATGACTGGTTCTGTTGCACAAAGGAGGAGACTCCCATTCAGGGACGTAAGCTTTCTGCCTAGGGCCACAGACCTCCGTCTTTTGTGAACCCAGTGTCCTCACAGCCTGCCCCACAGTCTTGTAGCTTAGATGCTCTGTGGGTCCCTATTGTGGTTATCTTAGAAGCAGGAACCACCAGGGAGTGAAGGCTCTGCAGTTAGTCAGGAACCTGACTTTTTGCGGGCCATTGCTGGCTTATTGCTTGTGTAAAAGAATGAATGTGCAACCTTGGGCAAGTCACTTCCTTTCCTCTGTGCTACAGTTTCCCCATCTGCACAATGCAAGTGTGGAGTTGGATGATCTCTGATGTCTAAATCCTTCCCTGTTCTTGAGTTTTAAGGGGCTAGGCTTCCTGATCAAACCCAACTTCCTCGCCCCTGTCCACGAGGCCACCACCTTCTCAGTCCTCCCAGTCACGTTGTCCTGCATAGACACTACCATGACCTTTCCTGTACCCACCTGGCCCTGGTTAAGTGAGCCGAGCACCAGGTCTGGAAGGTGAAGGCCTGCTTTTGCCTCTGTGGCTCTACCCAGAGCCTGGGCCAGTAGTCCATGCCAGACTCTTTGCCAGCCTCTTGGGTCCCTGATCCCTACGCGGCTGCCCTGGGAGGCGGAGGTTTGGGTGAGAGACTCAACGGTGGGGAAGTTGTGTGTAGGAAAGTCATAGTCTCGGTGTTGGGGTGGGGACATGAGGCTTTCAGCTGAGGGTCAAGGTGGTTTTTGACCAGGACAAGGGAAATGTTGTGACTCTGCCACCCTGGACCCATTGTCTTTTGGATCTAGAGGGAATGTTTGGGAGAAGGGAGAGGTAATGTAGAAGCACCTATGTGTGTGCAAGGGGGCTGGGTTTGTTTATCACATCCTGTGAGAGAGCGAGCATCTTCTGGAGGTTCTGTCAACATGGCTGCTGTGTGTGTGTGTGTGTGTGTGTGTGTGTGTGTGGCTGTTGAGCTGACTTGGGGACAGAGGACTGGCCCTAGGGGCAGTGGTGGGGCTGGAATGGCCTCCCTCTGGGTGTGTGGCAATAGGGGACAGGGAGGTGGCCTGTCTCCAGGCTTCCCCGGCCCAGCCACCATGTTTGAAGTTCAGTTTATTGAGTTTACAGTAAAGGTTTTATGGGGCTTTCCTGGAAGCTTCTCATGATGGAAACTCTTGTGCTGGCAGTTTGGTGGCTGGTGTCTGGTTTGCTTGGGAGAGGTTGAGTCAGGCTCTGTCTTGATGGAAATTTCCTCTGCCTGGGTCACTCAAGGGGAGCAGGCTTGGGGCCCAGTGGGCCTGCCAGGCTCTTGGAGGGGATGGGTTGTCCTGCAGCTTGGTCCCAAATGGACCCCCACTCATTTCCTATCTGTCCACCTTCTCTGTTGGTTCCAAGTGTCTTCTCAGGGGAAGTGGTAGTAAAAAGTCATCCTAGTTACTCAAGCCATTTTCATTATTTGCCACATTTTTGAGAAGCATGAGGTGCTGGTCTACTGAGCCAAAACAAGCCAACTCCACAGAAAAGGGTTTGCTGATTATAAGTGGCAGGAATACACAATACGCAGCCACATCTGGCTCAGGAGCCCTTTCCTTGGCATGAAGTGCCACCGGCTGCCTCAGAAATTCCCATGCCTGATTTTTCCAACACCCTCTTGGACTCCCACTTTGCAGCTTCCTCTCCACCAGGCGCATGTTCTGACCTCAGGACACCTGGCTTCCTGGGGAGGAGGGCAGGGCTTGGGCTCCGGGGACTGTAAGAAGGCCCATAAGCCCAGCTGATGAATGAGGGTGGCTCTGTTCCCCCAAGACCCTAACTAACAGGGAACCTGATTCAAGTCGCCAACCTCCCCTGGGCTGTTCATGAGACTGTTAGGACCTACATTGCTGGATTACACCTTTGCCATGTGCCTTTTGTTTAAGCATGTATGCCACTAGTGTTTCTGTTCTTTAAAATGCAGGGATATTCATACAACAGAACACACGACTCAGTATTTGCATGAATGTTGTGACAGTCAGTTCAGGTGTTTAGGCTTCTCTGGGCACTGATGTATGCCCCTTTCTAGGAGAGTGTGGAGGAAGACTACCCAGTGTCACTTCCCTAGGAGTGAATGTGGTCCCTCTGCAGGGCTAGTGGATAGTCTCCTTTCTAATGCCCCTAGGTGGCCAAGCATGGTCTGTGCTTCCTGTCACCAGAGAGACCAGCTATGCTTTCATGGACCACTCTCAGGGGAGGCTGGCCTGCATAACCACTAGGCTTTCTGACCTGAGGTGCTGGGGAAGCCAGTTGGAATGGACAGATACCAGCTTTCAAGTCCAGCAGATCTGGGTTCAAGTCTCAGTTGTCCCACACACTTGGTTTTATTTTTTTCTAAAAAGATAATATTAAGGCTGCTCTAAGAAATCAATGAAGCAGCTCATATAGAGCTCCTGGAACTCAGATGGCTGCTTACTATTATTTCTCGCTCTTCATTGCAAGTCAACTCTGTGCTTAGGGTATGGGCTCCACTCTGTAAACAACCCAGTATTTTAAAATAAACAACCACTTAGCTTCATCTGATACATGATATATACACAAATGAGTATTTGTGTCTTGCTTTGATTTCTCCCCACTGTGTTTCCAGCAAGTTTGTCTGGGTGCCTGTGTCTGTCCTAGCTTGCAGAACCCCAGGGGCACCGAGCCACATCAGGCATGGTGGTCTGCCTGGCAGTGATGATGAGGATGCTGAGGAAACCCGTGGTAGATATATGGTTATATTTGACTATTGCAGTAATACTGAGAGAGAGGATGGACTGACGAGTGAATAGTTACTGCAGAGTCCTGAGGGCACACAGCTGGAGGAGTGACAGGCCCAGATCTAGGGCCTAGCTTACAGTCAGAGCTCAGGATTTCCCAGGATGGGAAGCCTTTGCCTCCTTCCATTCCTCCACTGACATTGCTTTCTTCATGGACTCCTGAGCCCCTTTATTCTGGACTTGGCTTGAGTTCCAGTAATCAAATTAGGTGGCTCATTTTCCATGTGGGTTCTAAGGAGCATAATCTAAAAGACAAGGCAACCCTTTCCTCAGACCCCCCCAAGACCTAGGGTAGCTGAGAGCTCAGTCACCTGCAGCCTGAGGTCTTCAGGGCAGAAGAGATGGACCCCCGAGGCCAGAGTAGGGCAGGAGGACATGACCACCTGCCCAGGGGTCTGGTCTGCAGGCTAACTGGCTTTAGACACCAATGGTCAGCTGGTCAGCCTCTTTCCACCCAAAATGAATTAATGTGGTCATTCATGCCTCTGGCCTACATGGCATATCACACTCAGTGATTTGTCAGACTTGCATGGAAAAGGTAAGGTACTCCCAGTGAGTAGGTGTGGGGCCCAGCAGGCCTACCAGGTTGATAAGTTCACCAGATAGTGGAAATGAGCAAATGGCAGCACCAGAGAATAATCTAAAGGTTGTAAGAAAGAAAAACATATAGTATGGCAAACCAGGAAGCAGGGATTCAGCTGAGAGGCAACAGCAGAGTCCTGGGTGTGAAATCCATAGAGCGTGGCCTCCCATGGGATGAGCCTGAGTGGTCTCAAGGCTGGTCCCCGATGGGACAGGTCCTCTGCCCTCCATGCAGTAAACTGACAGCCCCTTCAGTGACTTGGCCTTTTTGAAAAGATGAGCCAGGCTGAATGAGATTCCCCTCTAACTGTGAGAATAAGGCAGCTGGACACAGGCCAGCAGCATGCGAGAGGGTTCAGCGCTCTGAAAAGCAGATAAGGTGGTGACAAGCTACCAAGAGTACCAGTGTTGGAGCTGCTCAGCGGTGACAAGGAGGAGAGAGGCTCAGAAGTCAGTGAGTTGCATGGATGGTGGGACAGGTGGAAGATGCACAGACTTGGCTGTGGAGAGACCCAGGGTTGCTGCAGACCCAGAACCCACCTCCAGGGGGCTACTCCTGCCCCCTGCCTGCTTGCTTTCCTGTGTCCATGAACCATATCTGTTCAGAAACCCCCATGGTGAGAAGAAACACGGGTCAGTCTCACTTCATGCAAACAAAAGACAATTGTTAGCCTAATAAACCTCTTAGAGACCTGGAGAATGGACAGCAGTGGAATTTTCACAGGTGCACATATACACATACATGCACACATGTGTATCTTAATTGAAATGTACCTGCAGACTCAGCTGCAATATGGGAGCTCTGTGAGTGCAGAGCAGCCGGGCTGCAGGGGTGCCAAGTACGAGGATGTGGACCGGGCAGCAAGGAAAGCAAACCTTCCCTCCCACCAGGGCAGCAGAAGCTGCTCAGGTTAGCTTCCCTCAGGATGCAGATGTCTTTGAGAGTCAAGCCATTTCCTTATACTTGCACCCAGGAAATATTTTTGGAGAATGTTAACGCTGTTCTCCATGTCTGTCCCAGAGCAGACTATGTGTGACCAGAAGGACAGGAGCTCAGTACTGTCCCCAGAGGCCATTTCTGTCTGCCCTGAGACCCTCCACTGTGGCCGATTTTACTTCATTGTAGTCCTTTGAATACCTTTACCACATGTCATCTGTATGTATCTTTTTGGTACTTATCACCTACAGTTTTGATTATTGCCTTTAGAGGTGTGTGTTTGTGTTGGGGTGTGTATTCCTTCCTTTGCCTCCCTGAACCCTGGATCTGGGGTCTGGAGTCCCTGCTCTGGCATTTGGTGCTCTGTGACCTTTGGCAAGCCATCAACATCTCTGAACTTCTCTTTTTTCATCTGTACAGTGGGAACAGTTTTGACCTGCCTATCTGAAAGGGACAAGAGTCAAATGCCAGTGTCTGAACAAGCTTTCTAAATTCTGAATTATGGAACTAAGTAAGGAGTGGATACTATTTTCTTGTCAGGAGAATACACTTTATAGTTTTTAATGGCTCTTTCAGAATTGCAACCCCAATCAGCAACACAATGATGAGAAACTAGGAGGAGCTCGCTAAATAATTGTTCAATGTGATCATTATTATTTTTATCTCCACAAATTCCTTCTTAATGCCAATCAGGTGCTGCACAGAGAACTCATTCTCCCTGCAATGCTGAGAGATAAGCTTGGACACACACGACCATGGGAAAGCATTGGATAGTTACGTAACTTGCCAGTAGACACTAAACATCAGTCATACATAAAGGTTAAGTGCATTTTGGAGGTTAGAAAAAGTGATGAGTGAATAATGGAGTTAAGAAAATAGCTTATAGGAACAGCATTGAGATACAGCTTGAGACAGGGTGAGTCAGGGGAAATGGATTTTATGTTATTAATCTTAAGAAGACCTTCCAGAGAAAGTAGATTTTCAGTAGCAGGTGGACTGAGGAAGTAATGGGCCTGGTGATGGGCCAGGTACGTGAGTTCGCTTCTGCAGTCTGATGTGTTGAGCTACCTTTAGGCTGAGTTGCACCTTTTGATAACTTAGGATAGCTAGAGGTGTATGTGGATGTGTGTGTGTGTGTGTATGTGTGTATACATATACATCTGTGTGTATAGATGGCAGTATAGGGGGAGGGCAAGGGATAGTACAGGTGAGAGAGAGGAAAGGAAGGACTTGGTAGGAGTGATGAAGAAAATATGAAATTAATACATTTTGGGTATGAGATGTTTCACAGGAACCCCATGGAGAGATCTCTTACATTATATCCATAAAGATGTTTCCAGCATCTCCTCTAGATTCAGAACTTGGATTTGGGGCTAAATTAAAATGAGAAGAAATAAGAAGTTTAGAGATAAAGGCAGAGTAAGGAACCCAGGTCCCAATGTCCATGTGCAATTTACAGACTCTACTGTAATTTAATTGGAATTTGGCCAATTGGTCTACTACCTTTCTTTGAGAAGATTTCTATTGAAATTGAGCTTTTATTTACTTGCTGCTCATTGTGGAGCACTGTCCTCGGAACCCCCACATTCCTACTTGTTTTAGGCCTCCAAGGTAAATAACACGATCAGGTAATTGCCATGTTGGTCTGCACTTCTGCACAGGCACATTCCTGGAAGTGAGAAGAGGACCAGGCCTTTGCTCTGTCCAAGCCAGCAATCCAGACATGATTTTATCAGGGCCACTCCCTAGAGGGAGGTGGAAGGCATGGGACTATTTCATCCCATTTCCAGATGAAAAAACAGGCCCTGAGCAGGGTTTTAGGGCCAAAATAATGATCTAGCAGCAGAGCTGAAAACAAAGTGGGGTTTGGCTCAGAGTGGCTCTGTCCAGTACAGTTGATGTGTGTGTTCTTATCGGGCCTTCTGAATCTCCAGAAGGGACCTTGGAGATGACATAGTTTTTAAAAGCACATCCTATTTCCTGAGAAAGGATGTGTGGTACCAGGAGAATGACATAATCTTTGTGGGTCCAGCATCCTCATCTGTCAGTAGGGAATAATAGTAATACCTACCTCATACTACTCTTGCAACAGGCTGTTGAGGTTGCTAATGGATCTGAGTCTCAGGATCCAATTTCTGACCCCTAGCTGAACCCAGAAGCCACCTGGTCACAATGCCTACTTGCTGAAGATTATGTCCACCTGACCTGAGCCTCCTCGGTGACCAGCTCAGTGAGGGAGCCACTCCTTGCAAGATTTTAAGCCTGGGTCACTTTAGATGAGACTGATCACCCCCTTCTTGAAACTCCATCTTCCATGGCTTCAGTTCTCTCCTAGTTCTCTTCTCACCTCAGTTTTTCCTTTTCATTTCTCTGGAAGGCAGCTTTTCTGCTTTCCCCTTAAATTAGCTTGCCCCACAAGTCTTTCCTCAGTTCTTCACTCTCTTCATGCTGACTGTTCACTTTAAGAGGCATTTCCCTTTCCAATGCCATAGATGACTTCCAAACCCCAAATCAGTTCCCAGAGTTGCAGACTAAATAGTCATTTACCAGTGACCTCCCAGAGTTTCCGCTTGGTTGTCCCTCAGCCACATTCAGTTCTGCACATTCAGAATTGAACTCACCATCTTTCCTCCTGATTTGCTCCTTCTCTGTATTTCTGGTTTGATGAATGATATCACTGTCCACTAGCATCCCAAGCCTGGAGCTGGGAATTAGCCTAGGCTGTTCTTTTTCCTTTACCCCCCACACCTGACCTGTAACCAAGGCCTGGGGAGCCTTCCTTCACCTCTCTTCCTCCTTGCCATCCCTACACCTCCATCCTCAATGCAGGCTCTTGCTTTTTCGCTTATAGTTCAGCTTTTCCTCCCTTTGCCAGAGCAGTCCTTTTACATTTATAATCGTTTTATTCCTCTCTGGCTTCTGTCACCTTTAGGGTAAAGGCTAAGCCCTCCATGATCAGACCTAATTTACCTCTCTCTGTTCCCTCTGTGGCGATGACCCACCACCTTCTCTGTCCCAGATGGGATCAGAACACCTCCAGTTTCTGCTGTTCTGTCTGGGAGACCTAGATCCGTTTACCTGTTCAGCAGACATCTCAGGTCAAGAGTCACCTCTCTTGAGAAGACCTCCCTCTTCACCCCTTCTGCCTAAGCGTGCCTACCATCCTTGATGCGCGCACACCTGCCATAACTTGTCTGGCTTCCTCCGCCAGCCTGGAACCCCTGAAGAGAAAGGTTATGTCTTATTTATGTGTCTCCCCAGTGCCCACCACTGTGTTTAGCACGTAGTGGAAATTCAACCAATCTCTGTTGAATGAATGACGGAAGAAAGTAATGGAGCATTTAAATCCATGCCGATGTCCCAACCTGAGGCGCGGGGGCGGCGGGGGTTGGGGGGAGAGCTTCTTTCTCCCGCTAGAGGGCACTGTCGCCGTGTGCGTCGCCGGAGGCCGAGCTCGCTCTGCCGGGTTCTCGCCTGGCAGAGCACCACCCTGTAGGTCAGGCGCTGGTGGTGAGCGCGGCTGCGCAGCGGCCCTGGGCTGAGCTGGGCTGGTCCTCCTCCGAGGCTGCTGTTACTCGCTCTAGATGTGTCCTGTGTATCTCTCATTACCCCATCCTCTCTTCCCTCATGCTTGTCTGCGCACACGCCACCTTGGGCTCTGGCAAATTCAAGCTTTTTTTCTGTTAGCGGGAACCAATAAAATCTTCAACAGCTTGAGCTAAGACACTAATTAATACCAAGTACTGAGGGCGTTATTCTCCCATAGATATAGTTGCAGGTTAGCAATTGCTTCTAATTGCTTTTGAGTAACACATGATGCGTTCTGGTGGTGGGCACGCTTCAGTGGGATGGGGGGGGGGGGCGCCCTCCGGATCCCAGCACGCTGGGCTCTGCGCGCTCAGCTCCCACCTGCGTGCTGAGGCCGCCCCCAGAGGCCTGCTTCTTGCAGCAGAGCGCGTGCGGGAGAGTGTCCACCCCAGAAAGGGAGCACACAGTTTTGGACTGTGCTGCATGTTCCTTTTAGGAAAATGTTTTAAAAGTAATGCATTCTTCAGCTTCATGAACAGATTTTCTTCTTCATGGGGAATTCCACAGTGCTCTGTGTTGTGAAACCACACTTCTTTTTAAGGCAGTAAGCATTATCCAAGGATGATATCAGAAGAAGGTGACCCGCCTGTGGAGGCTCTGGGAACTGTGCCATTGGAGGGTCCCCTAAAGAAATGGGGACTGTGTAGACTGGAGCAGAAAAGATGTAGTGAAGAGTGAGGGCTTCTTGTCATGTGATGCTTCTGTTTCCACCAACATAGACTAAAGAATAAAAAAATTAGTGTTTTCAATACCAAGAGCACTCCTGGGCCTCCTTTTCTAGTACAGAATCTGGGGAGCGGGGTCAGAGAAAACAACAGAAAATCACTCTAGAGAGGCTAAGGTTGCCCACAGGAGCTGTGCCAGCAGAGGTGGCCTGCCCTGGGTGGGAGCTTTCAGAGGCTTCTAGGGTTCCTTCCCATTCTGAATTTAACATTCATGAAAATGTTAAATTGCTGGGCAAGTTTGAGAGGCCCACCTTCTTCCTTGTCCTCCCTGTCCTATGAGGAATTTATAAAAGTTGGGACTAGACAAAGAGATGGTAGATGTCCAGCCTTAGCGGGCCAGTCCTTTTCTGACAGCTAATTTAGTTCTAGGGCACCCTTGTTCCCCTGAAAAACCATTGAAGGATCATCCTGTATTTTTGTGCAAACAACCATACCAGTTAAATAAAAATTCAAGGGGTCAGCTCCCCAAACACCTGCTGTAGGCATTCTGTGTCTAGGTACAGTTCTAGAGGCTAGGGGTATGAGTGTCACCGAGGTACACAGTTCTTGTTCTGGAGGAGCTCGTCTTCTGGGAGCTGTGTTGTGTGGCCAGTGGCTCTATCCATTGTCCCAGGCATGGATTGAATACGCATGAAGAGGGCTAATGAAGAGGAGGAGAAGCTTTCTCAAGGAGGTCATTCCTGAGCCAGTTGTGAAGAATAAGCAGGGCTTTACCCAGTGAGCAAGGTCAGGGAAAGGGCAGTCCAGGCAGATGGAGCCCCATGGGCCATAGAGCAGAGTTTCAGGGCCGTGTGGTGTGTTAAGGGGGCTGGGGCCAGGAAAGTGGAGGCATGGCAGGAGCCTGACGGCTCATTGTCAGGTTTGTGATATGACACCCCTCTTCCATGCACAGGAGCCTTAGCTTGATCCCAGAGGGACTTTGGGTCCCAGGAGTACTTTAATCCTGGCACCTTGGTGAGCAAATGGAGGGTAGACTGGAGGGGCATGATTTTGTGAGTGTGCATGTGTGAATGTGTGATACACGTGGCCCAGATGGTGCAGAGGAGCACCTTCCCGGGACAGCCTCCCAATCTGCTTCTTAACTGTGCTTCCTCGAATTGTGTCACTTGCCTCTCATGGAATAAAACAACCATTTAGCTCAATCCTATCATTTGAGAGAGAAGGAAACTGAGGCCCCAAATGAAATAGTCCCTTGCTTAGGGTCACACATCTAGGAAAATGGCAGATCCTTTGGTTTCCTAGCTCTTAATCCCCTCCTTTCTTCATAAGTCATTCTGCCTTCTTAGAAGCTCTGATACTTGCAGAGCAAAGCTGGAGATCTGGAGAATGGTAAATATAGTGTTGGCAATTTGGACACAGCCACAGTTTGTTCCCAGCAAGGTCCTTGGCACACGGCCTGCCTGGGACACCCCTGTGCCTCAGTCAGAAAGCTGCTGATTCTCTTCTTCTGAAAGAACTTCTACTACTTCTTTTAAGGTCCAGGGAAAATGGGCACCTCCTATCTGAAGCAATCTATTACCTCAGTGACTCCTTTGGGTAGAAGCCATTGTGTTTCCTCTCTGTTTACACAGCACCTAATGTTTACACAGCACCTAATTTAATTAGCAGGTTTATAATCCTGCCCCATGAGTCTTTAGGCTCTCCGAAGGAAGGCCTCATTTCTTTCTGGCTCCTGGTTGTAGCTCTGATGCCTAGCATGGTATCAGGCCCAGGGTAGATGTCCACAAAATGTTTGTAAAGTGACTGAATTAGTGAATGCATGAATCAGGAGTCTGACCCTGAATTTGTCTGGAGGGTTCTATTGTGTGTGAGGTTTTCTTACTTTGTGGTGGCTGATGCTGGCATTCCAAGCAGAAATGTGTTCACGCTTGAAAACGTGCTGCGTGCTTCTCTTTTCCAAGGCAAAGTGAAGTTGGTGACTCTGGGTTCATTGTCTCTGTAATTCCTCTTTCTTACTCTGACCCCAGGAAATTAATTTCTCTTGGACACTTTCAGCCTGGGAGATTTTTATTTTTGAGTTACTGAGAGCTTACACTGTTCTTAGAGTTGAGATTTGTTTTGGGTCTTCTGGGAAGAAAAATTCCCTTGCTTAAAAAAAAAAAGTCTTCCTTCTCCCTCTCAAATTCCATGCTTGTTTAATCTTGTTTAAACAATTAAATTCACCTTAAGGAAGCCAAAAATAGAGTCACTTTGGGGAGGGGGCTGGGGGCCAGCACTCCCACCCAGCCAGCTTTTCTTCTCTCTTCAAGAAAAGCCTTTCCCATCCCTGTCCTTCTGCCAACTGATTAACACCTTGGGATGGAACACTCAGCCTGTGCTTCTCCCAGGGCTAGCTAGCTCTTTCCCAGTGAAGGGCCCTTGTTCTTCTTTTAAGAGAGAACTATTTCCTTTTTCCCCATTTTATTTTGTGTTTGATTAAAACTCTTGGGTCTGGTCCAGGCAAAGCTGTGAGAGGGTGACTGACCCTGGGGCCTGGGTGGGCCACATGGGAGAGAGAGAGAGAGCTCTGGGTTCCCCTTGAGGAAACAGCAGGATTTGGTCTGGGCAGCAGAGATCCTCATTGGCTGTAGGTGTGTAGACACCTTTTCACTCTGACTTTGGTTTTGCCTGCCTCAGCTCCCTGGGGCTTTCGGGGGCTGTTTGCGGCTGCTATCCATTGGTGGCCAGGTCAGGAGCTTACACATCGGCCTGGAACCAAACAGTGTTAAGCAGGGACTGAGGCATCTTCCAGAGCTCAGGGAGGTCCGAGAGCAGAGAAGCTGTGCAGTAATGGCAGTAGCAGCCTTCTGGGAAGCTAAAATTAAGAGCATGGTTGCAGGGAAAGGCAAAGGAGGGCACTTGCAGACCATCTTGCCAGTGTAGGAGCTGGGCTAGGCATACTTGAGATGGATGATTATTTTGTTCTGGTAATAACAGTCACTGACATGTACTAAGTGTCTTCCTGATCCCAGGCACATTACATACATGATCACGTGTAGTTCTCAGAATGTTCCCCTTGGTGGTGCTTACTATTATTCCCATTTTACTGATGTGGAAACTGAGGCTTGGAGAAGTCAGGTCAGTTAACCCAAACTTGCCAAGAACGAGAACCAGACTTGGCTCCAAGTCCCTTGCCATGGAGTCTAACCAGGTGCGGTGGTGCGGTGTCTGGGGCCTTCAGAGTTGTGAGGATTTTTTGTTGTTTTTTTTTTTTCAGAATGCCCTAAGATGTGGTCCATTGAATTCAAATGAGCAAGGAACAGTTTCCCCAGTGAACAAGTGATTAAGTTAAACCACAAACACAGGCAGCCTGGGCCATGAGAAAGCAAGCTGTTGGGGATGCGTCTTTATTTCTGACTTTTCTCATTAACAGTTTTTACTCATTCATTTATTTTGTCTTATGCTTGCTTTGGCTAACGGGCAAGTGGTAACAAGCCGTGGGGACAGAACAAAAATTTATGGGAGAAGTTCCTGCAGTTGAGAAAAGTCTACATGTTCACACATTTGAGTGCATTAAGACAGCTGCTAATTTCTGATTTAAACAGCCCTACCCCCAACCTCAGGCATGTTCCAGAGCACCAGCCTTCACAGAAGATCCATTCTGAGCCACACTGAGCGTAGATGTGGATGCAAGTGTGTGTGGGGCAAGGCTCATCCCTGAGTATGGGTCTGTTCTCCTGAGCACTGAAAGATGTGTGCTACCATTTTACAGGCAGACAATTCACCTTCCATGGCCTTTTTGCCTAGGTTGCTGTAAAATGATTTGAAATGCTCAGGCACACCGATGGGCCTATGACCTTGGCTTGAGTGTGCTACAGCAGCAGTCCCCAACTTTTATTTCCCCAGGTGTTGGATTCATGGGATAGTTTTTCTGTAGACCAGGGTCAGGGTGGGGAAGAGGCAGGAGACAGAGCTCAGGCAGTAATTCGAGTGGCATCCAAGGACAGGGAGGAGGGAGGTTGGGGACCCCTGTGGTAGAGTAAGGGTGGGGTGTGGAAGGTACTATGTGCTTGGAGTTGTAGAAATTGTGGGGATCATGCTGTAAGTGGACCACTGCCCTCCAGAAATCACCTTGTTGACTATCCTCTTTTTGGGAAGTCCCCCCCAGCGGGTGTAGGCTCTCAGACCACCATTTTCCCCAACTTGCACATTTTCTCTCCAAGGGAGCTCACTGGTCTGCCTTCCCGTCAGCATTCCTGGTTGAGGCCTGGAGTCAGGGGTGCCCTGGAGGGTCGGTTCTCCTTGTTTTTGCTGCACCAAGTAACTGTTACTGTTATGTACACGATCAGCTCTGTTCACACAGTCTCACTGGGCCTCTGGGCAGCCCCTTCCTGTGGATGGGAAGGGCGAGGGAATAGGTTGGTGGAAGGAATGATCCCAGGGCTACAACAGTGCCAATATTATTTCTCCAGCTTACCTCTACTTCTAGTCTCTGCAGTGGACAGAGACTGGGCTCCAGGTGATGAGACTGCTGATGGGACAATTGTGCTGCCCTTGACTCCCACTGTGAAGAAAAACTGGTGCTAAAGAACTACAGCAGCAATAGTAGCAATAATATGAGATCTGTCCTGAAAGTATCTAGCCAATGTAAATATAAATATAATTGAAACAGTTTACACAGCTGATACTTTCGGGACAGACCTTGTACAATTTGGGTATGGAGCTGAGGTCTTGGGATCCCAGGGGTGGAGAGCTTATGGGGTACACCCACAGCCCTGTGTAATGCTCTCCTAACTGTTGTGGTCCAGATGAGAACCATGTATCAGCAAAGTTCTCATTACTGGGCTCTCACTAGAGGGGCTGCAGTGGTGGAGAATAGTCTGCAGGGAAACCTCTACCTTCATGTAGCTCTAAACCAAGGAATGGTCTGGATTTAAACTATTCATTTTTGTCTGTCATACAGGAAGTGTGATGGATCCAACAGGAAATGCAAAGTGGGAAACGGCGGGGAGACTCGCTCGAGTCATGGGCCATATGAGTTTCCCATGTCAAGTTCATACCCATAATGCCCTCACTACTCTGGTATCAGTCATGGGATGGTATTGGTGAGCTTATTGCAGGTTTGGAATAACCTAGAGGACTGTGTATGATGAGTTCCAGCGTACTAATGGCTGTTTGTGGTAAATTGTGGTGATGGGCATCAGCATCCAAAGCCCCTGCACCCCCTGTGTTGGGGCTGGGCACCCCTTTCATGGTAAGATAAACCACCATAAGACTGCACTTCTGTTCTGGAAAGAAGGCAGTCGAAAGTTTTTCCAGAGAGCTCTGTCCCTGAAGTTTTCTGCTCCTCTGTGGTTTGGCTTCCCCACTTGGGTGGCCTTAGTGGTCTGTTGCTTTTATCCAATTTCCTTGCTTCTATTTTGATCATCATTGCCACCAGTCATTGTTGCATGTTCTAGTGGAAATTTTAAAAATATTTAAAATGATACTGAGTTAGAGGTCTATTGAATAGAGATCCTTGCCACATTTAGGGAGTACTTATAATACATGCAGAATATCTACAAAGTCTAAGTATTTGAAGCAGGTTTCTTCTTTGTGGTGTGAATCCTTTTCTTTTAAGTTTTCTTTTATAAAACTCCATTTTTTAAAAATTTTATTGTTGTTGTATTACATCCATCCCCTTTTTGCTCCCCTCTGTCCCCCTCCCCACCCACCCATTCCCCCCAAAGTCAATCCCACCTGTTGTCCATGTCCATGGTTCCTTTATATTAGGTTCTTGTCTAAGCTGCTCCCCTTCTTTGCCTCTACCTCCCCCCTCCCCCCAACCCTTTCCCCCTGACCACTGAAGGCCTATTTCTTGTATTCATATACTTGGTTCTGTTTTGCTTGTTGTTAGTAAAACTCCATTTTTGCTGTAACTTATCAGGGGTATGGGTAGATAGGAGAGCTTCAAGGAGAAGGGAGAGCAAGGGTGTTAGGCCTGGGGGCTGAAGAAAGGGGAAATAATGGGATAATGGACAACTAAGGGAGGGGGGTGTTTAGATCGATGATGTAGCAACTGTCCATGTCATCGGAAAATCACTATCATCAGGTGCACATGTTTGCCACTAATAGGAATGTGGGTGTGACTGTTTTGCCCAGTGTTTCCCATCTTATCAAAAAATGGGGCATTTGGAATTAAGGTGGGAAGAATGTTAGCTGAGTGAAAGGGCAAGGTCTTGGGTAGCTGTGTGGGCTGCCGGGCTTGTCCTGCTCACATTTCTGCTTTGACTGTCTTTGCCCATCCTTGGTCTAGTTCAAATGACCCAGAGCAGAAGGGGAATTCTACCTCCACTGCTTAAACCATCCCCTCCCTGCACACAGTGCCCTCTACTCCTGCCTGAGTCCTATTTATGCACTTCACCTTCCCTGTTGGACTTCTTCCCATGCGTATCCAATTGGTACCTCACATTTGAAATGTGTAAGATATAATTTTCTATCATTCCATTCTTTTTTTCCTTCTCCTGGCATCCAATTATACTCTCTAATGCATTCCACATTTTTTCCTGATTTTCTTTCCTGTCATCACCACCACAATACTCCAAATCACGTCATGATTAGGTTAATAGCGCGGCCATTTCCCCCATCACCCTGCCCCACATTATCTCATCTCTCAAGTCCTGATGTTAGAATGGCCTCCTGTATATAGTCAACTTCAATAAGTATGGACTGAGTGCTTAACATGTGCACAAGCTGTCACTTAGTCCCCCAATATATGTGTCTTTAATTACACCAAATTGATATACTTAGAACATGCATGCAGTCTCTTTCAGGAAGACACATACAGTCTTCCTGAAGAAACAGAAGAGGTTGGAGAAAGGATTTCCAGGCCATAGGACTGGTGGCCTATGTACTGATGGAAGATCTAGGAGTCATTGCTGGCCCATAAAAGACAAGTCAAGGACAGTCTGTACTTACAGTTGTGGGACCTCAGGCAAGGCATTATCTTTGGGCCGGTGTCTTATTTTCAGGGTGATGATGAAAAACTAGATCATCTCCTTCTAGGGGATGATTTTTTGACTGACCATTTTGTTGACTTTTCATCATCTTCCAGTTCTGCCCAATGGAAGATGGGTTAGGGCAGTAATTGATAATTTAGTTCTGAGATAAGCACCTCAGTAATTTACTTGTAAATACAGGTCCTTGAGACAATGACCACCACACAGGCCTGTAGTTCATGTCGCACCGGCAGGCAGAGGCACATGAGTGAGGGATTCCTGAAGGACTTCCCCTGAAGGACTTCCATGGGCATTGCCATTGTTCCTGGTTGGCAGTTATGATGGTCCACCAAGATGGGCATGTCTGCAAGTTCCCCAACCTGGCATGAGACTTGGCCACCACCTGCCTTCTCCCGTAGGAGTTCATCTTACCCTTTACTCTCAAACCCAGAAGTTCCACTACAGTCCTTGTTTATACAGTCTGAATAGTGCTTCTAAAGGCCCAGGCATTATGCCACACTGCACCATCAGATAAAGCCCACGACCTTGGATAGTCAAGGGCACCAAACAGCGTGGGATGCGGGGAGGCTGCTCCCGCCCTGCACACAGGCTTCTGAAAATCTCTCTGATTCCAGAGTATAATTAACTCAATGAACTTAAATGCCAGGAGAGAAATGATGAGATCAAAACAACTTCAACTTTAAATATTATTTAGTGCTTTTGTTTTGTTTTAAATTGACTGATGTCAAGTTCGTGGCCTAATTTCCCTGGGTTATTCAATGCCAAAATATTAGCTTTGAGGGGCAGTGTGATAGGCCTGGGAATGAGCTCAGGAAAAATGTATAATATGCCTTTTAATTCTTCCCAAACCTGAAAAGATTTATTGTCTTGGTCAGCCTAACAAGTCCAGGAAAAGATTAATCTGGGTCCAAGGATCAGAGTAATAAAAGGAAATAATTCATCATATACATTCTTTGCTCTTCTAGCCAGCTAGCTTGCTGTCAGCATCCTCTTTATTTTGCAACTTTTTATTTCTTCACTTCTACTGGGGTTTGACACTTGCCTTTAAGGACCTTCAACCTCTCTTCATAGAATTACATCATTAGAGCCCTCCCAGATGCATTCCTTCTGGAAGTTTTCCATGATCCAGACATCTAATCGGAAGGTCCCATGGTTGTGTGATCATGGGCAAGACTCTTCACCCCTGTGCCTCATTATGGTTTTAATCTTCGATGTAAGAGGATAGAATATCAAGGGCCTGCCTAGCCCTAAGATTTGTGATTCAAAATGTGGAATCCTGTGTACATTTAACTTCTGTGAAAGGACCAAGTTGCACATTCAGCTATGAGGAGAACAGAATGGGGTCTGTGGTTCTGTTTGAAAAGAACGAAAACATAGAAAACATTTTTATCATTCTTGGCAAAGCTGATCTTCCTCTTCTTCAGGTGAATGTTATCTTCACTTTCTGACATGCACTCTGCACAGACAGGATGATTTTTATTCTTTCTGCTCCTGAGGGCCCTTTGCCATCTAAGATCGTCACATCATAGTCTGAGTCCTGTTAAGTTGAACCACATTCAATTGCCTTTTAATTGGTATGGCAAAGAGGGTATAATATGGCTGTTTCATGTGGTCAGCCTGATATAGAAGCTTCCTTGAAGCTGCTCCCTCAGTCTTGCCCCTCTCGCCACCCCACCCTTCATTGCATCCCTCTGACCAGCTGGCCAACTCCTGCTCTTCTCTCCAAGCTGTGCTGATATCTGCCCTTTATCTCTGCACTTCCCCGATCACCTGGGCTCCCCCACTACTCATATATGCTCCACACACTTCCTTATGCTGCGTGAGGGCAGGGTACCAGTAGGAAATAGATGGCACTTGTATGGAGAGATATTAAGGAGAGTTCAATGGACATACCTTTTATAAAGATGTGGGTAGAATGAAGGGAAATTAAAGGGATATTGCAGCACCTGGGGCTCGTGACAGCGGGGAGCCACTACCTGCCACTACCTCCCACCCCACTTCCACCCCCACCTCCCCCCTGCCCCACCCCAGGCCTGCAGAGCAAAGGCAAGGAGGGATGGTGGCAACCCTGAGTGCCCCCAGGCCCCAAGGGAGGCCTGCCTTTAGGGAGTGTGGCCTTCTGGAGAGAAATGCAGCCACTCCCAACCTTTAGGCCAGTAGGGAGAAAGCCAGGGAATAAATACCAGGTCCATTTTTCCTTTCTGTCCAGCCACCTCTGCTTTTGTCTCCCATTCACCAAGCCAGTCTGAGGCTAGAAGGCAAGGAGCCTGTTGAACTTACCGGTCAGCTTCCTGGGGCACAGAGCAGAGTATGGGGGTGCTTCTGAATCAGAATCAGCCTGGACAAGTGTGGGTGTACCCTGCTGCCAACTTTTGTTTATCATAAATCCACTTGCATCTTGCAGAAGAAGGAAAATCTGGTAGAATTAGTTTATTCTTTGTGAGGGAGGTAAGAGCCTAGAGAGTGTTTAAGGGGAAATAATTCACATCCTTTATTTTCTTTTTTGTTAGACAATGTTCCTAACATTAGAAAACACAAAAATAATGTAATAGATATCTGATATACCCACCACCTGATTTAAACGATTGTTAACATTTTGCCATATTTGTTTGAAATACTCATTTGAAGAAATAAAATATTAGAGAGTCAGCTATGGCTGTCTCCCCCAAATCCCATTACCTCCTTCTTGTAAGCAGCCACTTTCCTGGAACATGTCACTTCATAATCCTATTATGTTTGTAAGCCACATGTCTTGCATGCCTACCTGCATATATATAAATGACATCCCACTGTTCATGTTATTTGCAACTCATTTTACTCAGCTGTCTATTTTTGAGATTTATGCATGTTAATAGATTAGATCTAGTTCATTCAACATTGCAACAACTACTCATTGTGTGACTACTTTATAATTTACGTACTCATGTCTCTGTTGATAGATATTTAGGTTGTTCCAGGTTTTTTTTTTTTTTTTTGGGGGGGGAGAGGGGTATTGCAAATAAGGCTACATTAATCACCTTTGTACCTGAGTGCTGTGCAAGAACATCTCTGACATTGGTACCTAGAAGTGGAGTTGGTGGGTCACCAGGCATTTGCATCTTTGGCTTGACTAGTGATGCTAAGTAATCCTCTGAATTGTTTATGCCAGTTCACAAAGCTGTGGAGCGGAAGGCAGGTGTCCCAAGAGGAGAGAGAGGAAGGTCATTATTTGCCTGTGACAGCTTGTAATTTTCCTTGGAGGGCCCTGTGGGAGAAGAGAGTCTACTTTATGTGCTCTGAGGTGAGAGGGGTGGTGAGAATAATAATGGGAACTCTTTTCTGAGTCCTTACTCCGAGATACTTTTATTTAATAAATTAGTTTATTTAAACATTTTAATTAAGAAATATAATGCACATGCAGAAATTATATATGTAGTTGTAACAAAGTAAATTATAACAAAGCAAATACCTATGTAACCCCCACCCAGGCCAAGAAAGAACATTGTCATCACCTCTTTCATTGCTTCTCCTCAGAGTTGACCATTACTTGACTTCTAATGCTATAGTTTAGTTTTGCCTATATTCAAAGGTTATCTAATGAGGACTATTTAGTAATTTTTCTTTTGTGTCTTGTTTCTGTGGCTCATTCATGTTGTTAAATGCACCTAGAGTTTACACAGTTGGTTGCTGTATAGTGTTACATTGTATACACACACCATAACTTATTTATATGTGGTAGACATTTGGGTTATTTTTTGTTGGCTATCACAGTGAAGGGTGCTATGGACATTCTTGACCATGTCTCTTGGTGCCCATATGCATGCATTTTTGTTGGGTATGTGCCTGGATTACAGGATATGGTTTCACTTATGTGTGTAATCCAAAAACAAAATAAACAAACAAAACTAAAACTAACTTATAGATACAGAGTACAAATTGATGGTCACCCGAAGGCGGGGGGGTTATTGGGGGATAGGTGAAAGAGGTGAAAGGGATAAAGATGTATAATGTGCCAGTTACAAAAAACAGTCACAGGGATGTAAAGTACAGCATAGGCAATATAGTCAATAATGTAATAAATATGTACGGTGTCAGATGGGTAATGACTTACTGGGGTGAACATTATGTAAGTTATTTAAAGTTTAATCACTGTGTTGTACACTTGAAACTAATATAGTATTATATGTTAAGTGTAAATGAAAAACAAATTTAAAAAAATACTTAATGTCAAACTATTTTCCAGACTGGCTTTACCAATTTATGTAACCACTAGCCTTATGGAACTACTAGCTGTGTATGAGAAATTCTATTGTTCCAAATCCTTATCAACGCTCATTATTTTTAGTTTTTAAAACATTATCCATGCTAGTGGAAATGTAGAGCTAGCTATCATTATGGTTTTATTCTGCCTATTTATTTTTGATAACTAATGAGGTTGAACAATGTTTCCTAGTTACTGGCCATTTGGGTAGTATGCTTTGTAAAGTGCTGTTCAAATTTCTTTCACATTTTTTTATTGGGATGTTTATCTTTTCCTTATTAGTTAGGTATTCTTTAGTTTTTATGAACGCAAACCGTTTGTCAGTTGCATAAGTTCCCAATACCATCTTTTGTTTTGTAACTTACCTTTGTACTCTCTTAATTATGCCTTGGTGAACAGAGGTTCTTATTTTTAATGCATCCTATTTAATCAGTCATTTTCTTTATGATTAATGCATTTTTACCTCCTAAGATAGCCTTCCTCATAGTCATGAAAATATTCTCAATATTGATGTCTAGAATCTCTATTTTGTCTTCCACATTTAAAGCTACATTTATCTTGGAGTTGATTTTTGTATGCAGTATAAGAGTTCGTTTTATTTATTTTTTCCATATGGATATCCAGTCAACTCAGTGCCATTTATTAAAAAGATTATACTTTCCCCATTTCTCTGCAATGACACCTTGATCACAAATCAAGTGTTCCTATATGTGTGGATTTCTGAAATTGCTCTTTTATTCCATTGGTCTATTTTTTATCTTTGTGCAAAACCCACTCTCCTACTATCTGTGGTTTTAGAGTAAGTTTGATATCAGGAAAACATTTCTTTCACATTGTCAAGAGTTTCTTGGCTGCCCTTGGCCTGTGTATTTCTGTACATATTTTAGAATTAGCATACCACTTTCCACACCAAGAAAAGCCTATTGGAATTTTTATTGGAACTGTGTGGAATTTATAGATCAGTTACAGAGAACTGAAAACTTTATAATATTGGTTCTTCCAATCTATGGCCATGGGATATCCTTCCAGGTGGCCTCACGTTTTGTTTTGTTTTGTTTGTCTTTTTCCCCCTGTTCCTTTTGCCTTGAATGCCCTTCAGATCTCATTCATCACCTTTCTAACTCTTACTCACCTTCAAACTCCTACTCAGCATTTAAGACTCACCTTCTTTAACTTCCTGACCCTGAGGCAGAGTTAACTCTACAACAGTTAAATCACTATTATAGAGTTTATTTCGTTGCATTACAGATAACTCATAGCTAGATATTGACTTCCCTCCTTATACCTGGCACAGTGCTAACTGTGTATTTATTGAACGGTTGGAAAAGTTATAAAATATTTAAAATATACAGTGTAGCATGGTAAGGGTGCTTTTATTTTTAGTGGTAATATGTTGTGAAAAAAGTAAACAGAGTCGTGGCCAGGATAATCAAATTTCCTGCATTTGGAAATCAAAAGAAGTTTCCATGTCTGTTTTTGATCCTCTTTCCTTCATGTCAGGTTTGGGATGTGAGTTAAGACATCTATTAAGTTATCAAAATTTTCCAAAATCTAAGATGGGACTCAGTGACCTCAGGGGTTCCCATCGGAGAGTAGGCGGTGGCAAGAGAGAGTGCTCCCCAGGGCTGCTGGAGGTCAGGAGAAAGCCCCACTTTCACTTCATGGATGTGACTAGAGCTCTTTCACAAGCTGGTTGGATGTGTGGCAATACTTGGAGAGAGTTTAAAACCTCAGCCTTGACATGACCTAGACATGATTCACTGGCCGCTGTCAGCGCATCTTCCCTTATAACTTATGAGTAAGATATCTGGGCCTAAGTGCTTTTTTCCTGTCTTGAAAATGCAAACAGGATGCTTCAGAATAGAATCTACGCCATGCCCAGTTGGATAAAGATTTCTCATACATTTGGGAAAAATCATGGAGAAAAAATTCAGCCCTTATTGCAGCTTAATCCCCAAAATTGCATTTCACGGAATGTCCAACATTTCAAAACATTTCCCGCAGGGAATGGTATCAATGGATAGGAAGTCCCCAGTAGTTGACTGATAAGAGCTAGAGTTCTTTCCTTCTTTTTTGAAGCTAAATTCCAGGAACTAAGCTACATGATCCCTAGAACTGGTTTAGGGTTGCATGTTTTCAGGCCCTTAGAATGTTGGAGCTGGAAGGGACTTGGGGGAACATCTGGCTCAACCCCCATCCTCTCCAGATGGTGTCAGGCAGGCCAATGACTTTTTAAGATCAAGTAGCTTGTTGGGGGTGGACCTGGGACAAGGACCCAGGTCTCCTAACTCTTAGCCCAGGGGTCTTTTCTCTATACTGAGTTACCCATAAACAAATTCCTATATGAGATGAATGGAGAAGTTTTCAAGGATAAATGTGGGACTTGACACCTTCTGAGCAGGGACATATGCTGCTGCTGTTTTGAGACCTGAACCTCACTCCAAGGCAGCTCTTGGGTGTGGCCCTGTAAGAGGCTCATGTGTCACCCTCTCCTTGAATCTGCTTGCAGGGGACCTGCAGCTCCTGATGTTGATGATATATCGATATTTAACTTCGATTTTGGGGGTTAGTTCACCAGTGAACTTAACTGGGATCTGCTCTGTCCTCCCACTAGTATCAGGAATCTACCCCATCTTCAGCCTCCTTCGGTACTGCCTCCTACCCTCCTGTGACCCAGTCCTGCCCTCCCCTATTTCTCTCCTTTCAGCCCCATCTGGGCACCTTTGCTTCCCTGTGCAGGAAGCTCTCCTGTGCTGGCCCAGGAGAGCCCCTGTCCTGTTGAGAACAGCCTCCCCTTAATCTTTCCCTAAAGACTTCTTTCTGTCATGTTATCACAATAGAGACCAGCCTTTTCCTTGGACACTGTCCCTGGAACTTTCTCCAGCAGAGACTTTCCTTCTCCTCCTCCCGAAGGCTCACAGAGGGAGGAGTGTGAGGAGAGTGGGCTCCTTCATTTCCCTCCAAATTATGCTCATTAGTCATCTTCTGGCCCTCTTCACAAATATTTAAAAAATTCTTACTGATTCACCAAAGCTTCCTCAATGAGTCTGTTTCTTCTCAAAATCTTTTCTTCTCTTTCAATCTTGACCAATTGTTCCACTTCCTCAGGCTGTGTAGACAGCACCATGTCCTTCCTTCAGCTATGATTGAGGCTTTTCCTTCTTTCCATCTCAAAATTTCTCTACATCTTTCCCCATACTTTTGTTTTTTTTCCTGATATTTCAGAGAAAGGAGTCAAATTGTCATGTGGCTTGTAAAGTACAGCATAGGGAATATCATCAATAATTGTATCATAGATGGGTATGGCATCAGATGGATGCGAGATTTATTGGGATGATCGATTACTGGCTTAGGTAATGTCTGACCACTGCGGTGTACACCTGAAACTAATAACATGCCAACTGCAATTGAAAATTTTAAAAATGATTAAGTTATTTTTAAAGATTTTATTTATTGTTTTTAGAGGGACAGAAAGGGAGGGAGGAAGCGGAGAGAAACATTAATGTGTGGTTGCCTTTCTCGTGCCTCCAGTTGGGGACCTGGCTGGAGACCTGGCTTGCAACCCAGGCTTGTGCCCTGACTGGGTGGTTAAAATTAAAATAAAAAACACTAAAGACCTCTTTCAAGGAAAAAGGAGTCGTCAAATCTTCAAGGCCAGTGTTCTCATGATTCCTGGGTTCTTGCCTGCCTGTCTGCTCTTGCACATCAAGACTGCATCTCTGAGTCGCAGCCCTTGGTGTTTCCTTTCCACCGGGGCCTTTCCTCTCCCACCTGCACCAGACTCATCTAAGTCATTTCAAAAATGCCATTTCTCTGGCCCTTTCATAAAGACTGCTGTCCAGTTAGTCCTGTATCCCCAGGGCCTAAATAAAAACCTTACGGTTTTGTGCCAACAATCTGCATTTGGAGACTCCAATTCTTAAAAATCATACATTTAAAACTAGACTTATGTGCATACCTCCCTTATCAAAACTAACCATGTGTGTTAGCTAATCACTGCTGTGTAACAAATGATCCCACAAAGCAGTGGCTAATGCAACATTTCTTTCTCCCAGGTGCCTGTGGGGCAGGAATCAGGACTTAGCCTAGATGAGCCTTTGCTTTGAAGTCTGTCTCAGGCTGCAAAGTGTTGGCTCGGGCTGCTGTCCACATCAAGGCTCCATCAGTGGGATGTGCCTCCCAGTGCATTCATGTGATTGTTAGCAGCACTCACCTCCTCGTAGGCTGTTGGTCTGAGGGCCCTAGTTGCTTGCTGGCTATTGGCTGGAGGGCACTCCGAGTTCTTTGCTGTGCGGGCCTCTTCAGGAGGCTGCTCATAACTTGGCAGCCGCTCCATCTGAGTGAGCAAATGGAGAAAAGCGAGAGAAAGACAGGGTTTAAGACCAAAATCAGTCATTTATAAGCTAATCTCAGATGCGACACCCATCACTTTGGCTGTGTTCTGTTGGCTTAAAGTGAGTTACTAGTCCAACCCATACGTAAGGGTGGGATTAAAGGTTGTGAATATCAGAAGGGGGCTTAGTAGGAACCTTTCGGAAGCTGACTACCATCCACCCAATCCCAAATCCTTTCCCTTAAACCTGCTGCTACCTATGTAAGGTGTCAACCTATTTTTCTCCTTATATTTACCACTCACCTTCTCAGGAGAGGAGTTTGCCTTGGTGGCCTTCATTTTTTGGCCACATAGTCACCCCTTAACCTATTCCTTTGTGGCATCTTCTCTTGACACTGTATACAACTATTTTCTCCAAGGTTACGTAAACTCCTGATGGCCAAATCCTTTTTTCCTCCTCTCCCAGGCCCTCTCTTCAGTATCTGATGCCCCTTCTTTCTTGAGACTCTCTCCCTCTTGACCTCCACAATACTCTATTTTCCTGGGCCCTCACACTTTTCTGATCACTTCTCTGTTTGTTCCTCTACTGGATCCTGCTCCCAAAATTTGAACAATTATTACACTCTACTGGGCATAATAATTTTGTATTTTAATGGGACATATTATCTGAGAAATACTGAAAATAATTTGGAATCAGCTCAATATTTCACCTAGGGTCAGAGAAATAACCAGTCTACCAAACCTGTTTATAGTGACAGTATAAGGAAAAAAAGTTCCTTTGAAAAGATGTGCTGTCACCTGTCACAGCCAAGAAGAGCTTAAGGAGACATAATGACTAAATGCAATGTGATATCCAAGATGGGATCCTAGAATGGAAAAAAAAAAAGACATTAGGTAAAACAAGACAATCTGAATCAATTATGGACCTTAGTTAATAGTAATTAAGCAACATTGGTTCATTCATTTGACAAATGTACCATACTAATGTGAGATGTTAAAAATGGGGAACTTAGGTATGAGCTGTATTCACAATTTGTCTGTAAATCTAAAAATATTATGAAATAAGTTTATTTTTAACAATGCATCCTATCAAGCTCTACTCTTCCCCCAGAAAAGTCACACTAATATTGCATATATTTACATATACTGTATATCGCATGTTTCCACAAGATCCTACCCTCCAACTTGTGCTCACCTTCCTAAGTTCTTAGAACTAAGCCCAGGACCCCACACACTGCACAAGTAATTGTTGATTGAATGAATGAATAAATGATTGTGAAATACCTAGGTGAACTCTTGGACAGGCTGTTGTGTAAGGACATAGTGAACCCAGTTGAAGGGTAAAGGGAACAATTTACTGGCCTTTGTCTTCGGTTCATTAAGTTCAACCAAACCTCTAAAGTGGCCTGCTCCCAGTTTTTTCTTCAAATTACATGTTCCTGCACTGTTTTTATCTCTGTCACTTCCTCTCTTTCTTTTCTGTTTTTCTCACTATTATTGTTTCTTTTACTAGGGTGCACTTCCCACTCATTTTGACCCAAACAATGGGTTGCTCATCCTAATATGTTGTGGTCTAGGGGGAAGTATCTTGAGCGCCAGGGATGAGCTGGACTCAGGAATATTTGGTTCTAGAAGTGTACCTCCTGGGTAGCCACACATTCTGGACAGGAAAGCTTTGGGCCATTTCCTATGGAATTGATCAAAACTGACTTGTTTTTACTAGCATTAAACAACTAGACTTACTCCCCATATTTCATCATTTTGGAACAATTGTTTTGGTTTCCATTCAGTTTTAGTGTTTGCACATGAGTATGGTTATCAAATAAAGAGCAAATTCTCCTTTCCTGGTTATGCTGAGCGCCTAGCTCTTCATCATGACAAACATTTGCATACTTAGAAATATTTGCCTATGTTGTCTCCTCCCCTTCTCCTTTTTTCTCTTCCTACTTCTTCTTTTGCTCCTCCCTCTTCCTTCTCCTCTTCCTCCTTCTCCTTCATCCTTCGATAAATGGCTTACTTATCCATGGACTTGGATTTTCCTGGGACTTGTGAACTGTCCTCTTTCTGTTTTTCATGTTTCAAAAATAACATGCCATCCTCTGTAAAGGAAGCTAATGCTATTGGCTGATCTTCAAAAAGGCTAGATGGGAGTCAGCTGATTTCTATTTAGCTTAATCAGCTGTTTGAGGTTTAAGTCTAGGATGTGACATGAGAATAAATGCAGTTAATGAGACCACAAAGTTTTGACCTCAGCAGCACAGTTTTCTGATCCTCTGACCTAACTGGTTATAGATTACAGTGATAAATGCCTTGTATTTTTTCAGTGTTTCTTGTTCTTCAAAATTTATTTTATCTGTTTCTTATATCCTTAAGACATGTCTCTTTCAAGAATTGAGTTCTCAGGTTTTTCAGACCAGCATGGCACTGGGTGGGACTATAGGGTTCTGGATGTTGGGAGGAACTAAGCTTGGGGTGGCCTTCCTTGAACTCATTTCATAGTGATGAAGGCTTAGTTGGCCCGGGAGGGAATTTGTGGTCCCTTATGGAGGGGCAGGGACTGTGTCTGTTGTGTTAATGCTCTATCCCCAGTGTCTGGAACAGCACATGACCTCAGGCAGGCACCCAGAGAAAGTTGGCTCAAAGTCCTTTTCACTTGGTGGAAATGAGAGAAGGAAGCTGAAATACTCAGGAGGTGTGATGCATGCTCATCGTTATGTCTCCAAATAGAGTTAATCAACAGCCTTGGGGAGGTCGTGGTTCCCACATTGTTTCTATTTATAGGAAAGGGATAAGCTTAGCTCCATTCCTGTTTCCCTTGTGTGTCCAACAAGGAGGGTGAGCTGTTAATTAGATTACTCACAAGATAGGATGTAGAGCTGGATTTACGAGTGGGTAGAATTTGAAGGACAGTGGGCTGGTGTGTGGGAGCTCATTTTTTTTTTTTTTTTTTTTTGTCTTTTGTATCTGGCCAGAAGGTAGTGCGACCCTTTAGCCAATAGACTAGGACATGTGTCAGCCCGGCTTACTAGGAAGCTCTGCTGTAGCATCTCAGGCCCAAACCCAGTTAGATGGTTAGATAGAGGCTCACTGGTTTTCCATGTGATGATTTTCCTTGTGTCTCCCTTAGAAACTCATAGGGAGGAGGCTAGCTGAGCCAAAGAAGGTCTTGAGTGCTCCTGGTGGGACCCCAACTAAGAACTCCTAACCCAACCCAATTCCTGATGCTACTGTTAGAGGCATTATTCTCTGCTCTGCAGGGGTTCTTTAATTTGAATGGGCCGTAGATGGATGTAAAATCAGTTACTAATAAACCCTCCCATGTAGTCCTGCTTGTTCTTTCTTTAACCCCCACCTCTGGGCTTGGCTTCAGTGCCTCTTAGAAATAAGCATTGCCTTTGTTTCTTGAGATTGCTGTAACAGTAACCACAAACTTGGGTTAAAACAATAGGAATTTACTCCCTCACAGTTCCTAACCAAGAAGTTCAAAGTCAAGATGCCAGCAGGGCTGCAATCCTGCCTGAGCTCCCTCTTTGCTTCTTTCAGCTTCTGGTGGCTTCCAGCAATTCCCTAGTTTTTTATTTTTTTAAGATTTTTTTTAAATTAAAAATTTTTATTTATTATTTCCAGAGAGAAGAGGAGTGAGGCAGAGAGGGAGAGAAATGTCTGCCTTTCACCTACCTCCAACTAGGGACCTGGCTGGAGATCTGGCTTGCAACCTGGTTATGTGCCCTGGCTGGGAATCAAACCAGCAACCTTTGGGTTCACAGACTGGCACCTATCCACTGAGTCACCAGCCAGGGCACATTCCCTAGATTGTGTCTTTAACATTCCAGTCTCTGCCTTCGTCATCACATGGACTTTTCCTCTTCTGTGTGTGTCAAATCTCCCTCTGCTTCCTTTTTATTTAATTTTTAAAAGATTTTATTTACTTTTAGAGAGAGGAGAAGGGAGGGAGAAAGAGAGGGAGAGAAACATCAGCGTGTGAAAGAAACATTGATCAGTTGCCTCTCACATGATCCCATCAGGGGACCTGGGCTACAACCCAGGCATGTGCCCTGACCAGAAACTGAACCTGTGACCTTTCAGTTTGCGGGATGACACCTAACCCACTGAGCTACACCAGTCAGGGCCCTCTGCTTCCCTCTTATAAGGATACCTGTGGTGGCACTTGGGGCTTATCTGGATAACCCAGAATGACATCTCCATCTAAGACCTTTAACTTCATCACATCTGCGGAGATACTTTTTCCAAATAAGGTAACATGATAGGTTCCAGAGATTAGAGTTGGTATCTCTGGGGTCACCATTCAGCCCACCATAATCAGACTCAAGAAATCTTGCTTTCACCTCTTTTTCTGTAGAAATGTGTTTTAACAAAAGAGAGTGGCATGTCCATTTATCTCTCAGGTTAAGGTCTTACCCTTGGGCCTGGTGCTTGAAGGTGCGTTGCCTGTAAAGGACAATCTTTTCCCTTTTCCTAATTGTTGTGATGTATTCTAAATCATTATAGAAAACACAGTTCCTAGGCAGGGTCTACATGGCATCAATATCTGGATGAAAAGCCAGAAACAAACTGAGAAACCACCTGCCAATTAACCAGATGCTTGTTTCCAAGCATCTACATGTTTGGTCCTGGTATTTGGGGTGCAGTCTTGAGAAGAGGAGAAGCAAGTTCCTCTTTATGCCCATGTGACAGAGGAAGGTCATAGGTGACAAGGCATGTGTTAAGGGTATGGAGTTGAGGGCATGCTTTCAGAAGTGGGGTGAGGGGCGAAGGAAGGAGGAGGGGCTTCTAAAGGCAGTTACAGAAGTATGTCCAAGAACTTGGGGAGGAGGTTGTAAAGTGGAGAAAGAAGATGGAACTAGCTGCATATATTGGTACTCCAGCCCTTCAGAGCTGCCATAGTCAAGATCAAAGGGACAAAGTCCATGCATTCCAGATGGAGTCAGGCAGCAATGTGGGACTGTGAAAGCATTCTTGGCTGTCACACCCTTGAGTGCACTGAGTGAGTTCTCTGCATGGTACTTTGTGTTCTGCCTACAGAGTGGTGCATGCAAGAGCTCTAGGCTCTGGCAGGATATTTTCGGGGCAATCAAAACAAGATGCTTCAGTGCAGTGACCCCTATATATTTCCCTGGGGATGTTTGGGGGCCTCTGGGACTAGGAGAATGAGGAGAACCTGTCTCTTTGGTTGTTGGCCTTTTGAGAGCAATTCAGCCCATTTACATTTAGGTCCAGGCTTTTGAACAATCACCTGGTCAACAGCTCCTTTTCCCCTTGGGACCTTCCTGAGTGCTCAAAATTCCAGAGTCCTGGTAAGAGGAGGCTGCCAGGCTCTGTGCCTGACCACAGAGTGTTTGACAAAGGGATGGCAGGAAAGTTGCTTAGGTCTGAGCCCCTGGGCCTTTAGTCTGGGTTGGTGACGTGCTTCCTCTTTCTCTTACTAGCACCTGGCCTGGATTTTAGATAGGCTAATGGATGGGGGGGCCATGTGAGTTGATCTTGGCCCAGCTAGGACCTGCATCCAGGTAGGCCATATAAATCAGTGTAATTGGGGATTAAGGACCCAGGACCTGAGTTTAGAGGCTCGACCACGTTTTACCTGAGTGACCTTGGACCTCCACGTACTCTGTAGAAGTGTGAAGATCATGCTCATATTTTAGGCAGTTTGTGATGATTACATGAGATAACTTTCGTAAAGCACTAGCTCAGTAACTGGTCAATTGTAAATGCTCAATAAACACTAGCTGTTTCTTATTGCTATTATAAAAGCACTTCTCAGAAAGTGTCCATTCTTCCCTCTGTCTCTTCTTTGGGCTCCCCTACTTCCTTTCCCTTCTAACATTCTACATCTGGGAACCAAAGACATGAGAAATAGAGAAAAAAAGAGAGAACAAGAGACAGATTATACATTTTTCCAGAGATCCTCTCTCCTTCGCTGGGAGTTTGTCTGTAATAAAATAGTTTTGGGGTCAGTCATGCCCTAAAGTAATTAATAACTTTTAAACATATGCAAATTTCAACTAAAGAAAAAAATGTGAACCACTGTTATGGTTCCTAGTTACAGTTAAACCCACTTAGCAGGTTAATATGCCTACCGGTTCCTGCCTTTCCTTGTGGTAGGAAAGATTGGGGGATGTCTCACCCCATCTCCTTCCTAAGGCCCAGGTTTCCAGATGCTCTGGTATTTCAAGCTTGTTCTTCGTGCGTGTTTCATGCTGACCTGATGTTGGAAATTCTAATAATGAAATGAAGCAGAACCCTTGGGCCAATCGTAGGTAATCAGTAAAATGAGAATGAATGAGTTTGTTGAATGGTTTTACTCACTTTAAATAAAGGCAACTTGTCAGCTTTACTAGCAAGGTTCTTTCTCCCTCAGGGAGGTAAATGTGCTTAGGACTGAACAAAAAGTTCACAAGTACCTGATTGTTCAGCAGTGATTTTGAGCTGAGAGGTTTTCCTAGTTTAGATACAGAGTCCCGCCCCTCACCTGCCAGCTAGAGTAGAAGGAGTCAATCCAACACTAGCTCTACTGTGTCCTTTATGGTCTTATACGTATCCCCCAGCACCTTGATCATCTTGCCTATAGAATAAACATAATAGTAGCACCTCAAATGGTGCTTGTAAAGTTTAAATGAGATAAAGCCATATATGTACCTGACTCTAAGTGAAGATTTATCCAAACGGTTCTGTGGGAGCAACCCTGCGTTGCAGGCCACATGGAGGCTCTCATAGGACAGGGGACTCTCTTGATTACTGTGTTTTTAACAACAGGATAGTGTTTGGTTAAGTCCAAACCTGAAATAAGTTTACTCAATGCTCTTTTGAAAAGTTTTAAAGTTCTTTAGATAGAAACTGTGAGGGGGAAAAAAAGGAAGATAAATTTAGTATAGGTTAAAAGATTCTTCCTGGAAACAGGGCTTCCCGCTTGCAAGTGATGGACATAATTACAAACAAGCCCTTCGGAGATCATTTTTAGGTCATGAATAATCACCTATAAGAAGAATGAAAAACACCCTGGCTGGTGGCTCAGTGGATTGGTGCTGGCCTGCAAACCCAAAGGTTGCTGGTTCGATTCCCAATCAGGGCACATAACCAGGTTGCAAGCTAGGTCTCCAGCCAGGTCCTTAGGTGGAGGCAGGTGAAAGGCAACCATACTTTGATGTTTCTCTCCCTTTCTTCCTCCCTCCCTGCCCTTCTCTTTAAAAATAATTAATAAAGTCTTAAAAAAAAAAAAGAAACAAGAATGAAAAACAACATTTCTGATGCTATAAATTGCTTTTTCTGTTTTCTTTTCCCCCTAACTCTTTCCCTCCTCCCCTCTCCCTCCATCCCCTATCTCCCTTCTTCCCTACTGTCCTTCTCTTTTTCTTATGAGTATGGACATTTTTTTCTAAAACATTATTTTATGTATAACTTTAAACACTTTTCTAATTAAATTTTCTATTGCAAGTGTATATTTGACTATTTCATGTTTATATATTAAAATTACAGAATATACTGTTTGGGTAGTACTGGACCTGGGAACTGGGGACTGTAAGGAACCTGGGCACTGTATTTTTCTGCCATCCCAGCTTTTCTGTGCACGTCACCTGCCCTCATTGAGGACCTGCTTTTTGAGCTCTCCCAGCCATATCATGGGAAAACGGTGCACACACACACACACCATCTCCATCTCCCCATGTCCTGAGTCTGTTTTTAAATTTTTTTACTTCTTTTTAAACTGATTTATTTTATTTTATTTTATTTTATTTATTTTTGATTAATTAATTTGAGAGAGCGAGAGAGAGAGAGAGAGAGAGAAGGGGATGAAGGGAGGGAAAGAGAGATAAGCATGGATTTATTGTTCCACTTATTTAAGAATTCACTGGTTGATTCTTACATGCCCTGACCAGGAATTAAACCTGCAGCCTTGGCACATCAAGGGCAATGCTCTAACCACCTGAGCTACCTGGCCAGTTGGGCCTACCTCCTGAGTCTTTGCATCTTACTTGTTGGAAGTCTTTAGTCCAGACTGAGACTGCAGTTTCTGAGCCTCTGCCCAGAATTTCCCAGGAAGGGATTCAGATTGGCCCAGGTTAGGTCAGGGGCTCACCCCTGGATACTCATCTGTGCTGGGGCCACATGGTGCAGGAGTGACTGCCAGAACGCTCCCTTCTCACCCTGCAAGTGGCTGGCAATGAATTATACAGTGTTAGGGCCAAGATGTTTTTACTGAATTTGGTATTGGATGGGAGTTTTTGAGCAACAAGCTACATCTAAGGAAGGTTCATCTGGTAATAATGTCAGGAATGATTTCAGAGGCAAGGATGATTGGCTAGAAATTCTTTTGGCAGGGTGAGGGAGGGGAATTGAAAAGGCTTTGGGGCCTTCAGGAGTTTTCTAATAATAGATTGCAATAGCCAAGGAGTAAGCTGCCTTTTTTGTAGTTGTTCCCTTGGACTCTATACAGAGGCAGGTGGCAGTAAGGGGAAAAGAGGGGTAGTTGAGGGAGGCTTTTTGAGGAGGGGGAGCAAGTTTCTGGTAGGGCTTGGGGCAGGCACCATGCTGAGTGCTGAGCCTGGGCCTCACCTCACAGACAGCCTGCAAACACAGGGCTCCTGAAGCCACGCAGAACCTGGCAGAGTATGCGCACTTCCAGTGGTCCCTGATGCACTGGGTGTGCCAAGCTTCACCTCTGTTGGGAGGCATTTCCCCGGGGGGAGGGCAGGTGAGCAGTGAGTCACTGACAGGACAGCCCAGTGACATAGCTTCAATAAAACGTGAGAGACACTCTTGATTCATCCTGGCTGGTGCTTGTAGCTGTAAACACACAGCCACCCCCCACCCCCATCCCCAATATGGGGGAAGGCCCGCAGGGGCTCCTGCGATGACTCAGAGGTAGAACAGAGATAACCCTCTGACTCATGGTTTTACATTCCTTGGCTCCCTCCTCAGACAGGTCCTGGATTGGAAGGACAGGTGACTCACAGACTGACCCTCTCTCTGGTCTGCTTTCGTTAAGTGCTACCCTTGATTCTGCAGGTCACCTCAACCTCTGGGCCAACCCTTGTCTGGGGGCCAGTCCAGCTATATTAGGCCTGTAGCCTCCTACTTAGTTGGCACCCTGGGATTTCTGTTCTGTCATCCTCTCCATTCCTCATCATTCCCTCAGTCCACAAATATTTAACCAGTATCTACCATGTTCCCGCTCCCTGTTGAGTGCTAGGCATTGAGCTGTGCACAGGAAATAACCTCTGTCCTAGGGAGCTAGAGCCTCCTCTTGGGGACTGTCCTCGTTCACTTTCTCTGGAGGTTGGTTTAGTTAGGAAAGAGACAACTCTTCAGACTCCTGTCCCTCCATGGCCCCAGGGGGCTCATGCTTCTGGGTGGTGACTGGTGGGGTTCCCTGGTATGGCCCAAGTTGGCCAGATCCCCTCTCTTGTACCTACTTCATATTTGCTGCTACCTGAAGAGTGAATCCTCTTCCTCCCAATAAGTGTGTAGCAATTTGGAACTCCCTTGATGGCAAAGGGTTGAGTGAGCATGTACCAAGCTTCACACATACAGTAGGTCTTTGCCCCAATTCTAGACTCCTGCTCATTTCTCAGGGACTTGCTCTGGGGGAAGAAATTGCTTTCTTTGTCAAGCCATCGAGTTTTATGTGCAATCAATGATCACAGCAACTCTGTGGGCTAGGCCATTTGTCAGCTGGTCATATCACCGTTACCATTATGTACATGTCAGGACATAGACTCACAGAGGTGAAATCCCTTAGATCATGCAGCTTGTCAGCGAGATCCTGGTTCACGCAGAACCCACTGCTCTGCATAACTACAAATATTGTCTCCACCCTGGGACAGTTCTTTGCCTTCTTAGGGGCATCTTTGAGTGTGGTGGTTACTCATCTGGCTTCTGCAAGGGCCTGACCCTCCCTGGCCTGGCAGGCACAACCTGTCAACAGAAGAAGGGGACAGGGTATAGGAGAGCAAGTGGGTGCAGACTCAAGGAGAGTGGAGATGTCAGTGTTGTCAGAGTCTGGTGACCAGACTGCAAGGTAGCCTTAGGTGAGGCTATGTGTGGACAGACTTTATCTTTAGGCTTCAACCCTTTTAAACATAGCTTCTCATGGGTCTGGTTATGTGGGCTACTCTGTGGCCCCATCAAAAATGCAAAGACAGAGGCACTAGAGCAGGGGTGTCAGTCATTTTCACTGGGGGCCATATCAGCCTTGAAGTTGCCTTCAAAGGGCCAAAGGTAGTTTTAGGACTGTATAAATGTAGCTGTTCCTTAACAGTTAAGCGAGCTGGGTAGGAACAAGGTGCCAGGCTGGATAAAACAAGGTGGAGGATCGAATTTGGGCCGCAGGCCTTGTGTTTACCACCAGTGCACTAGAGTTATAATCACATGTTCCTGATCTGAAAGAGGCCTCAAGAGATCATCTAATCCAATTTCTTTTTCTTTTTAAAAAATTTTTATTCATTATTTTTAGAGAGAGGGGTGGGAGGGAGAGAGAGAGAAAGGGAGAGAAACATCAATGTATGGTTGCCTTTCACCTGCCTTCAGCTGGGGACCTGGCTGGAGACCTGGCTTGCAACCTGCGTGTGTGCCCTGGGTGGGGGATCAAACCAGTGACACTTGGGTTCACAGGTTGGTGCTCAATCCACTGAGCCACACCAGCCAGGGCTTCTTTAGGTTACAAAAAAAAAAAAAAGAAAGATAGAGAGATTGAGGGGCTTCTGTGACTCCCAGAATGATGGCGAGGCCAAAACTTGAATTCTGGTCTCCTTTCTGCCTTGTGCTCTGTCTCTGACATCACCTCTCAGCACTATGAACAAAAAGATTATGGGCAGCTTGAGTATCTGTACGTTTGGGCATGAAATACAATAGAGCTTTCATCTGCACAAGTCTACACAGATGGGCTCTTTTTTCTGTGGACCTCCCTTCCTGGAGAGACCGTCTTGCTCGTCTACCCCAGGTCCCTCAGGGTCCATCCTCCCCTGTACCTGGCTGATGTTATCTTACGTTATATGTAATCCGCAGTGTATGAGTTACATTCCAGCAATGGTGTCTGAGGAGAAAGTTTAACCGTAAATTTGGCTGGGAGAGCAAGCATTGTGTTCATTCACAAATGTTTTCTTTCTCTCCCTTTTGGCCCTGATAGCTGTCTTTCTTTTTTCTTTTTTTTTTTCTTTTGTGGAAGAACCTGTGTTTGGCAGAAGAGACATGTCAGCATCCTTGTAAAGTACAACTTCTCTTGGTCAAAGGCCTTGTGTAGTAGGTACCTAGCTTTCTTTCACTGGCTGTGAGGCATCGCCTCCTGGGAAAATCTGAGGTTTCCTTCCACTAGGTCATGGTGTGGAAATGCTTAGTTCCTGAAATCAAATAGAACCTGGTTTGAGTCCTGGCTTGAGCACTTCAACAGCAGCGAGACTAGAAGAGATACTTATTATAGTCCTAAGTCTTGATTTCCCCATCTCTGAAATGGGCATGTTTTGAGCTCACACAAGAAAAGGTGAGTGAAGGGGTCTTGCATGCAAGACCATCTAGATGCCTCATGGAAGAGGCAGCATTATCTTTAGCAAGTTGAAGAAGGTTGGTTTCTAGCATTGCCTGAGAAGGAGAGGATTTTAACTTCAGATAAACCCCACTGTAACCTCTTTGGTTCACACTCATACTTGAAATTATCTTTCCCTTGCTGGTCTCCTTGTTATTTTTCCCTGTGCAGGAAGTTGGTTTAATTACGCCCTCACCTGTCTGTAGGTGCAGTGGGCCACAGTGGTGGCAAAGGCAGAAGTCCTGCCTTCTGCTGCCATTTGCCAACTGTCCTTAGTCATTGGGCAGGATATATCATGTCAGTTGTCTCACCTTTAAAGTGATAGGAGAACTGACATGTCACTGGGCTGGTGAGAGAACTAAATGAGATGGCATTTATGGAGCTTTTAACACAGTGCCTGGACCATAGTAAGTGTTGCTTATTAAATTGGCATAATTTCTGAGGGTCCTTGTTTTGAAGGTCTTTTTATATTATTAAGAAGGCCATGCCTTGTAAGAACCTCTGCATAGAGGTGATCATTTCCCTGGTTCCCTCTGAAGATTTTTCAGTTGGCATGGCTCTGTTTCTGATTTTAGAAATGTAGGCTGTGCTCAACAGGAAGTCCCTGTACAAAAGGACCCGGCCTACATAAGCAATAAGTATACTTATTGTCAGTGCCCTCTTCTTTTTCTAGAGTTTAAGGCTTCCTAATCTTGACTTGAATATGACCCTACCAAACTGAATTTGGTACATTGAATCCCACCTGGGATTGGAGGAGAGAATGGGGTTAATTTTCAAAGGGCCAGAGTGCTCTGTACACACCTCTTCCTCTGCCTGGAGCATGTTTCCATGTCTTCTGGTAAATGCCTAGTCATCCTTTAAGAGGCAATTTTTTTTTCTGGTCTGGCACAGTCTTCCCCAGCCCTTAACACATTCCATGGCTCCCTTCCCCCTGCACCCAAAGCCTTCCTCTAGGGCTGTTGGTGAGCTCCTGTGGTGCCTGCCTGCTGCCAGTTTGGTCTTCCACCCCTCCCTCCTCTCACACTCACTTTAACTGCTCCTCTCTGTCCCACAAAGGCTCGGTGGTGCCTCCTCTCACTGCTGGGCCCTCAGTGTCCCTGTCTCTCTGTGATAGCACTGGGCTTCCCTCCCCTGTGCCCCTATCCTTGGCCCCAACCCCTGTGTGGTGAGTCGCTGCTCATCCTTAGGGCTGGTGAATGCCCTCCCTTCTGGGAAGGTGCCCCTGAGCACCCAGGTCTGGGTGGCCCTGCCACAGGTTTCATGGCACCTTCTCAGAGTCCCTGCCACACTGTCTCCCCTGCTCCACTGTGAGCATGTTGAGTGAAGGGGCTGCATATCTTGTTCCACCTCTTCACCCAGCTTGGGCCTGTCGCAGTTGTTCGTCATATTCACCCATGACGTCTGTGTTCACATTTGTCTCCTGTTACCATGGCCCATTCCTTCAGGAGGGAGTTACTGTTAGAATCTGCATGTCTGCCCAGGGATGGTGTGTGTGTGTGTGGGGGGGGTGCGTGTGTGTGTGTTAGTCTGGTCCCTGGCTCACAGCAGCTTCTCCTCAAGGCCAAGACCAATTTACAGTGTAGCATTATCATCCTAGAGGCCCTATCCCAGTGGGATCCATGGTTGCTTTTTCTTGAGTAGTCAAATTTCTCTGTTCAGCATCAGAGAACCAAGAAGCTGAATGGAGCCCCAGAGGGCCAGCCTCTTACAAAAATCCTGGGCTCCCTCCACTCTCTGTGCCAGGTGGTCCTGGATGCCTTCCCTCCATCCTCTCTCCACTTCCACGTCCCCCACCCGAACCCCTACCCAGCAGAGCCGTTATTGGCAATTAATATAATGTTCCTGGGCTTTTCTTCAGGATGAGACTCACTTTGGCAGGGGTGGCTGACTTCCATTTGTTTCAGTGTGTAATGAAGTGTTTCTCTTTGTCTTTTTTTGTTGCTAATACGAAATGGACCATTTTACTACCACTACCAAGGAGCACTGGCTCCGGTCGAGCCCTGACTGAGGCAATGTAGGGAGGGGCTCTGAGGCCCGACTCCCTCTTTCAATAGGTTGTGGTTTTCTCATCATCCAAGTCCCAATGACAATGACTCAGCAGCAGAGAGAGTGGAATCATTTCTGAATCCCAGACAGATGTCTCAGGGGCTTCTTTTCGGTGCTCAGTCCAGGCAGTACCTGGCTGGAGCGGAGACGGAGCCACTTGTGCAGCAAAGTGGTGGCCATAACGGTAAAAACCTCATGGTGACCGCGGTGCAGATTTTCAACCAAGGAATGCTGGGTGCGGAGTATGCTCTCACCCTAGATTTGGGGCTGGGCTCTGCTCCTGTTCAGACCGAGGCAGACAGGCAGTAGAAGCTGGCTCGCAGGCCGGGCAGGCCTCCTCCTTTGGGTGTGTGCACACAGAGTGTTTGCAAGAATCCGGAGCCCCGGGCCAGAGATGCCAACCCCTCTTGGCTAGGCAAGTGGTTTCCTCGACTTTGGAATTATCCATAAAAGGATAATTTACAAACAAAGAATCCAGTCTCTTTTCTGAAACATTAAAAAATAACATTTTAAACATGAAATCCTCATTACTGCTGTTTCCTGGTAATCAGTCCAATTCAGTAACTATACTGTAGCTCCATGTTGCTGTCACCTACCGTTCTACCTGCTAAACCTCCAGCAGGCTGCGTGTACATCCCATCTTGGACCTGCCATGTAATGCCTAGTGTTTGGGGCATTTATACACACACACATGGCTTGATGAAAAGATTTTGAACTTAGGGACCAGATCCAAATTTAAGTCAAAATCCAACTGTTCCCTGGCTATGTGAGTTTGAAAAAAATGAACTTTTCCTAGCCTGGTTTTCCTTCTCTGTGAAGTAGAGATAGATAATTCCTATTTCAGGGTGTTGTGGAATTACATGGGCAATACGTTATAATCCCAATGTAGTAGGAGGCAGCCATTATTCTGTGTTAGTGCCCATCTTTCCACCCAACAGATTGTAATTTCCTTAAAGGTAACATTGTATCATACTTATTTCTGTATTGCTTTGTATATAGTAGATACTCTGTTACTAGAGAATGTACTCACTTTATTTTGAAGTCAAAGTGGTGTGAAAGTGGACCAGTGGACCAGAGGGCAGGTGAAAAGAACGCCTCATTGGGCCAGAGCTCCCTGACTCAACATGTGGGTCAAGGACCAGGCACTTCAGCATCACTGGAGAACTAGTAAAACATGCAGCATCTCAGGCTGCCCCAGGTCTGTTGAACCAGACACTGCCTTTTACCCAGATACCCAGGGGATTCATGGGCACATTCGTTTGAGAAGCTCTGGTCTAGAATATTGTGTCAATGACCATGAAATAAACAAATAAGTGAAGGAAAAAGATCAGGAAGCTAGCAGAATAATTTACTAGGACACCAATGGATTTTATCTAAAAGGAAAAGTCTATTTATTACAACTGAAATATAGTACTTAGGATCTAGGCCCAGAGGCAGTTTTACTCTACTTCTAGCAGAGCCCAGTCTGGCTTATTGGTCCGTGGCCACAGACTTGTGTCTGCCCCCTGATCCCCAGCCCGCCAAGCCATCGTGTCCTTATCCCTGTGCTTACATTCTCAGGTGGCTCTGTTGTCCTTGTTGGCCATCTCCTCTCTCCATCCCTACAAGTCCATTTGCTACTCAGGGTCTCCTGGCCTAATACCATGTCCCAGCACACTCTCAGCACCTCAACTGTCCATCTGACCCTGAGCACCAAGGGCAGGAATTGTGCCTGGCTCACCACAGAACAGTTATTTTTCCTATTTAGATCACTGCCCTAAATTCACATTCATTCAAAAGTGCTTGAGAGAATCTGGCCCTCACATCCTCCTTTCGGAGCTGTGTGTATCTGGTGAGCATCGTGGAACCACCTCTTCCAAGACAGAGTATCTCTTTGTGTCCGTCTATCCTTCCCGCTGGTACCAGCCTGTGCACATGCGTGATCTTTCTGGCCCTCCTTCTTTGGATCTGTGCTTGGCAAATATGATATCCACTTGAGGTATAAATCCTGTGCTGTCCATGTGGCTTGAGCTTCAGTCCTGGTAAGAACCAAGTTATGGGTACTATCTGCCTCTAAAGTACCTTTGAAATCTTGCTTTATTCACCTGTCTGCCTCTGTGGCCACCTGCTGGGTCACCACCTGCTCTTGCTCTGATGACAGCACCAGGTCCCTGCAAGCTATCCTTCTCATGGTTGGTAGAGGTTTTTTGTTTTAAAACATAAATTGGAGAGTGCGTTTCCTACTTAACACCCTTCAGTATCTCCCCACTGCACTCCTGCCTCCTGTGGTGGTCTTGAGGGGCACTGCCTGTCTTGCTGTAACCTTCTGCCACCTCCTCTAGTGCTTTTGAATTACCTCCATCTTTCACTTTTCCGCACCCACCAGCTCTTTCAGGTCTCAGCTGCTATTCTCCAGATCCTTCCTTTACAGCCTGCTTTTCTAATTCTTTTATTCCTTTGTTGGCTTTCTTTTCTTGTCTGTCTCCCCTACTGCACTGAGAGCTCTACGAAGACAGGGACAATGTCTGTTTATCCACTACCATGCCTCCTGTGTCTGAAATGGGCCAGCATATACCAGACACTCACTAAACAGCTGCTGATTAAGTGAACAAACCCACTGGTGCTAAGCGTTTTCACCTAAGATTCCCTTTCTCCGCATCTCTCCATCTGGATCTTCTTCACTCCTTGGGCTTCCTCCATCAGGTGGGTGGACTTCCTTCACGAAGACTTCCCAACCCCACCTAGAACCAACCATCTACTGCCTTAGAATCAGTTGTGCTACTATTCACCAGCAAATCTCTCATCTCATTGAAGTAGGTTATCTCCCCTCCTTCTTACACACAACACAGTCACATACACACAAGCCTGTACTTTTTGCGTGGGGCAGGCATTGTTCTTCTTAGAGAGAAGGTAGGGGATTCGGGTTAAGAATGCAGGCTCTGGAGCTGGACTGCCTGGGTTTGACTCTTGCCTCTGTCAGTTACTTGTCAGGCAAGATATTTAACTCTCTGCCCTTCACTTTCTCATCCGTAAGGCAGGGGCAATAAAGAACCTACCCGACAAGGCTGCTGTGAGAATGAAATGGGTTAAATCACAAAAATATACAGAATAATTCTGGCCATGTAGTGAGTACTATTTAAGTATTAGGGATTATTGTCATTTAATCGAGGAAGAAACTAAGGACCAAAGAAGTTCTCATGGAACTGGGCTTTGAATTCAGATTTCCCTCAGACCAACAACCTTTCCCCTTTCCTCTCAGCTGCTTCAGGCTTCCTTCGGCACAAAATTCACCTGAGTTCTCCTAGGGCTCAGTCTTAGTTACTTCTAGGTGAAATAGGAAAAAGGAATCCAGGTATTGAGCAAAATGTATGTTCATTTAGCAACTCAGGTCACTCTGCTGCCCCTCCTGCCTTCAGCTGAAAATAAAGGGGACAAGGACTACCCTTGGTCCCATGATGGGCTCATAGGCAGAAGCACTGTGCCCGTAAGATGCTCCGAAGTTAGGGTGCCACCTATCTGCCCACCTGATGTGTGGTCCCCTCCCATCTCAGGGCAGGTGTGAGCTGATTTCTCCCTCCCTGGAGCCCCCTCTCTACCTGTCTGAGTGCCTGTGGATGTCTTGCTGTCTGTCCCCTGCCCTTATTTTGGAATTAAGTCTTCTTTTGACATTTGTTTTAGTTTATACTCCTCACCTCTCTCAATCTCTTTCACTGCATTTTCTGTTTTTTTCCCTTTCCCTCTCACAGCTCACAGACATTTTCCACAGCTGGACAGCCTCCACTTCTGGAGCTGCCTGACTCATGCTTTCAGTAGCACCCGGCTTATGATAAGGGTTACTGGGGGCACAGGTGAAATGTTTAGTTTACCAAGCTTTCCTCCTGGAAGTTCTGATTCAGCATTCAAGGCCAGGATTCATGTTTTTAACAAGTGCTCCTGGGAACTTTCATCTTCAGGGAAGTAGGGTAGGCCCCAGCCCAGGACGTACCCCACACCTTGACAATGGTGACGGCTCTTGCTAGGGTACCCTAGGTTGATGTCTAACTCTCAACAACCTATAACTTTTCTATTCAAAGAAGATAAATTGGAGAGTAAGCATCATTTTTTTTTTTTTTTCTCACAGAGTAGATCCTCAGTATACATTTGGTTGCAATTTTATTTATTTTCCTCTCATGTTTATTTCAGATGAAATTTGGAATTATTTTACCTAAACACCTGCCAAAGGCAACAAGGGAAAGGACTTGGAAATATGTTAGGTGAAAGAGGCATGTTTATTCGCGATTAAACATGCCCTATACACGCAAGGTTTGATGGAGTGAGGCCATATGAGGATGCCTCTGCTGTCTCGGGTAATGTGCTAGCTTCAGGAGAGGATTCATGGATAGAGCTGGGCTGAGTTTCTTGTCTAAAGAGCTACTCCAATTCCTGGCGCCACCGTGGGGCGCAGGTGTGACCTTCCATGAGATGTGTCAGCAAACCCAGCCTTGGTTTCCTTATTAGAAAAAGAAGATTCAATCTCTCATTGGGTGATTGTGACGTTAATTGAGATATTTTGTGTTGAATCATTTTGTAAACTGTGAATCCCAATGGTAAGACTTCCTCTTAGTCATCCTTGCAGAGTTTCCAGGGCACCTGCTTTTCTTCATTGCCTCACAGCCTTCTTACCCAGGGCATGTGACTGGAATGTGAGTGCCAAGCTAGGGAGCCTAGAAAATCTGTTTGGCGGCAAGCGCTCTAAGCCATCCCCATCCTGAATGAGACAAGGGTGAGCGGTGACTCAGAGTGGCTCCAGGGGAGTGGCCAGCTCAGACTAGAGGCTTCGAAGGGACTCCTGGGGCCTGGAAATGTCTCCTTGCGTGGATGCGCCAGGGAATGGGGACAGACCCACTCTAACCTTCGCTTGTCCAAGGAGAAATCTGGAAACTGAATTAGCATTGGGTGTGTGTCCAGCATCACTGCAAATGGACAAGATTTTCCAAAGGTAATGCTGAAAGTCTGAATAATAGCAATAAAAATATGACAAAGGCATTACAACAAAGGGGTGGTTGCCCTGTAAATGAACTAGAAAATCAGGTTTTTTGAAATTGATAAGAATTTATTCCAGGAGGCAGTTTTCAGAGTTCTCTAAGCATTAGCAGGAATGGCCTAGTCCATGTGAGCAGAAAGCAACAGAGTTAAAAAATCTGTACCAACACCAGTAGAAATAAACTTGTAACTTGTTGCGAGGACCTGTTAGGGATTTTTGCCCTTAATGTCTCTCTTTTAAATTTGACTCCAGGAAATAGATTTGGAACTTGATCAATCCCATCCTTGACTCTGCCATCCTTCTCCCAGAATTATAAACACAAAATTATTACAGCGCATTTCCTGCATGTGCCTTCCATGTGGCTCCAGGCTGAACCTCACCAACCCAGCAAGTAAACACTCCCCAGTGTAGTTCTGAAGTGTAGCCCATATGGTTGGCTTTTGATGGGGGAGGGGCTGGGAAGATGGGCCCAGGGAACATCTACACTAGGATGGAGGGAAGCAGCCTCTCTCGGTGGCCAAAGAGTCATCCTTCCTTTATTGCTTTGCATGGTTTAGGGGTTTGTGTGTGTGTGTGTGTGTGTGTGTGTGTGCTGGGGGGAGGGATTACAAAGGACAGAAATGCTTTCTTTCTTTTTAAAAAAATCTATTTCAATCCATCTCTTCTCAGAAAAACCACAATCCCCCCAGCAGTCTCCAAGTCCTTCAGTTTTGAAAAACACCATCTCTTCTCCATCTTCTCTGGCACTCCTTGCTTCTGTGGGTCTGTTCCAAGCAGCAGTTGATTTCAGTGTGAATGCATGCAGGGTCGTGGCTTTCATCACTGAGTCAGGACTCCAGGCTCCTGTGGTTTGACACCACTTAAATACCCAAATTGTTAACGGTTATGATGATTCCCCCTCTACCCTCCCAAATCTCATATGAAACTCATTTCCTGAGGAACTGACCAAGGAACTCTGACGTCTTGCCTCAGTTGCTCAAAGGCCTCCAATATTTTTTCTTGGCCTGCCACTCTTGGTATTAGAAGGTGGGCTGAACTTCAACAGGGAACAAGCCAGATGTCTTCTCCCTGCAGCGAGGAGGGCTGACTTCCTCTCATTTCTCTGCACCCTGTGTGTGTGTGTTCAGGTTGTTGTCCATTTCCTGGGGCCTCTGTCTGTTCCCAGGGCTGCACACAGAAGCCTGGGTGCAGGGCTGTCACTGTGCTATTCGCTGGTCCTGATACTGGGGAATGGGACAGTTTCTGCTGCCTCTGCTGCTTTGGTATGAGTGGGAGCATGTACCTGTGCTCTCTGTCCATCAGCTCCATCAGGCACCTGGCCTGCCCTTTCCCCTTCAGCAGCCACCATCTCCGGTGCAGGTCCCCATGTGCAGAATAGAGAGACTTGTGCCCCTGGTATGAGGGCTGGAAGGAGGCTGCTGATGACTCTGGCCTGGTTGGTGGCCCACAGCACACTGTATGTGTATTTGTCCTGGATAATATCCAATCACTTACTTCCAAGTCTGGGCTGGATCATTTTTCTTTGAACTTGACATGTTTAGGATGCAGCTTAATAGGAAAGGGCTTTAAAGATTATGTTGTCTAATCTTTTCATTTCACAAAAGAGGGCACTGAGACCCAGCTGTACTGTGCTGGAGGCAGATGATTATGAGCTTAACCTTTGGCAGAGGCAGTTTCAAGTTCAAGTCCTTGCTCTGCCACTTCTGAGCCAGGAGAGCTTGGGTAAGTTAGTTGAACTTTTCTGGGCTCAATTTTTCTATTCAATGAGGATTATTGTATCTCTCTTACTGAATTGCTGTAGGAATGAAATAAGAGATGGTGTGCAAATACCATGGACTAAATGTTACCACCCCCTCCCCCAGATTCATATGTTGAATCCGAACCCTCCAAGGTGATGGCATTAGGGGGTGGGGCCTTTGGGAGATGATTAGGCTCTGCCCTCAGGAATGGGGCTGGCACTCTCATAAAAGATGCCACATCGGCCAGCACCTTCACCTTTGGCTTCCCAGCCACCAGAATGAGAAGTACGTGTCTGTTGTTTATAAGTCAGCCAGTGTATGGTCCTCTGTTTTAGCAGCCTGAACATACAAAGGCAGTAAATTACTCAGCTTGTGACCTGGCAGGAAGGGAGTACTTGATAAACTGTAATTACTGTTATGTAGATAACTCTCAAAAAGTCACTTGGCTGGTTAGCACTGAGGTGGGGTGGAGAGCCCAGATCTTGACTTCCTACTCTGGTGTCCTTCTTTTATCAGATATACCAGGCTGGACACAACCTGTCACACCTGAAGTCAAAGCACCAGGTCTCAAGATCAGTAGCCCACAGCTGTGGTGGGTGCTGCTGCACGCTTTTTTGTACTGTTTGGTCTGTGTCTCCCATGTACTGTGAGCTCACTGCATACAGGGTCTGTACTGCCTTCGTGACCTTAGCCCTTTCATTCTTTCAGCAGGGTCCTGAGGACCTACCATGCGGCAGACCTCTTTCTAGACTCTTGGACAAAGATCTTGCCAGCTAGGGGATTCTATCTGGGGGAGATGGCTACCATGTTGGAGAATCATTGAGGACTGAGGTTGTGCACTGGGCAGACCCACATGTGGGCCTTGCCTGGCTGGAGTCCTACAGACCAAGGACTGTCCCTCATATTACCCACAGCCCCTCACCTGAGATGAAAGTGTTGCATCTCTCAGCTCCTTCCTCCCATGCTGGGTTTCCCTGCTACTGCTAAGGTGATGAACCTCATTGGCTTTAACCTGCTTTCTCAGCACTTAAAGTGTGAGGGCACTAACATCCATGAGGCAGACTTTGACCAGTGGCAGACAGACATTGAACCATCCAATCCTTTTTCCTTGCTGGGCACATTACTGGAAATGCATTAGCTTCGTTCCGTCTCTCTGAAGATGTCTTGTGGGACCTGGCCATCACTTGTTTCAACACTAACAGCACTTGGAAACGGAATCCCTTAGGCTTGCTATCCTCACTTCTGTGCTTGATCCCCCCTTCCCCTCATTCCTGCTTCCCTGGAATTGCATTCCTTTGAGCTATGTTTTCTAGGGAACTGGGCCAAGGCAGTAGTTGATAAGTGCTACAGAAGAGGAAAATTCAGAGAAGGGGAGGAAAGGGGATAAGGTATGCTGTTGAAGGGTTGCCATTTTCAACAGAATTGTCAGTGCAGGCCTTGTTGAAAAGGTGGTACTTGAGTGAAGTCTCAAAGGAAGTGGGTGTTAGCGACTCTGGGGAAAGGGCTTTCTGGGAGGAGAGGAGGGAGGAGCTGGTACAAAGGCACTAAGGCAGAAGGTGGCTGGCATGACTGCAAGAGCACTGAGGTCAGGGTGGCTTTGGGGAGTGAGCCAGGCTGTGAGTTGCAGGAGATGGGGTCAGAAAGGTGGGTGGAGGGGCTGGGGAGGGGATCATTTTAGGTCTTGTAGCTCATTGTAATGACTTGAGCATTTATTCCAAGTGAAATGGGAACCTGTGCTGAATTTTGGATAGTGGTGTGGCATGGCAGCCAGCAAGTGCCTGGTAGATAGCACAGTGCCTGGCACATAGGAGAGGCTCATTCAGTGTCTGCTAATGTGAAATAAGACATGCAGTCGATCTTACCTGGACCCTGCTCAGAGCAACACCCTGCTGAGGACCCCCAGCCCTGTAGAGGGCTAGAGCCGGGCTTGTTCGTTTTTAACCGAGAGTTGAAAACAGATGGAAACAGAATGCCAGCAGTAATCCAAAAGGCATGTGGAAGAAAGATCAAATGGGAAAAGAGGATGAATGAGTTTTCAGCGGAGCTGTATGCTTGCTTCAGGACCAGATTTGTGGGAAGCCGGCTGAACCAACCTGGGCCTCATGGCAGAGTGGATTTCAACTGGAGCTGGAAAGAGTGCTTCCATCCCCCCTTCTACTTGCCCCCACCCTTGCAACAATGAGGGTCAGGCTCTCCACAAAAAGCCAGGCAAATCCTGTGAGCTTTGGCTTGATGGAAGTGTATCCAACAAAGCTTGCCATAGTTGGCTCTGTGAAATTTGTTCTGCAAGGTCCTCCCAGATTTGAGTTCTGTAGCTCATATACCTCTTAGATTCTGGGTGGACCTAGTGGCTTGTGCCTTTCTTAGTCATCAGGGTCAGCTGAGGACGGGAGGAGCATCAGAAACAAGAGCTCTCAACATGCATCCTTAGTTGCTCTAGGGCTTCTCTTCTTCCCCTGGATCCCTTCTTTCTATACCCACCTGTAAAAGATTTTGAGTGTTAGAGAAGGAGAAAGAGTCTGGAGGGGTAACTGGGAAGTTAAAATACAGGCAAGGCAACAGGTCCGTGGGAGCACACCAAAGGTTGTCTCTAATTAGGGGAGTAACTGCTTCTGAAGAGCAGAAATGAAGAGAAATGTAACAGCATGAATCCTTCTATTCCAGTGGGGTGATGGGTCAGGGGCTGAGTGTTTTAGAGCCTGAATTTGACATGATATTAATGATTGATTTTAAGGAAATCTGGAGACTTGTGCCCAGGCCAGGGAACATGGGTGGGTTCTTTGTCAAGAATCTTGCAAGTCAATCTTCCTAAGTCATTGTATTTTGATACTTAGCTACTCCTCAGCTATGCTACTAGAAGAAAAGTCAAAGCCTGAGGAGTCTTTCGTATTTTCCAAGCAAGACCACACAGAGCTTTGGAGACTAGAAAAGATCATTTAGAGCCCAATGAGGGAAGAAGTGGAGACTTGGGAGGACCGATAAAACACAATGTGTCTATAGACAGTCTGTGAACCTTATAGGTTGCAGCAGCCATTTGGGCAGGGCAAGAGCACATTTTTTTTTTTAAAGGTTTTATTAATTATGTTTTTAGAGCGAGGGGAAGGTAGAGAGACAGAGAGAAAGTGAGAGAGACATCAATATATGGTTGCCTTTCACCTGCCTCCAGCTACGAACCTAGCTGGAGACCTGGCTTGCAACCTGGTTTATGTGCCCTGGCTGGGAATTGAAACAGCGACCTTTGGGTTCCCAGGCCAGCACCTTATCCACTGTGCCACCAGCCAGGGCGAGAACACATCTTAGGAAGTTCTGTACATTTCTCAGATGGGTAGCTGCAGCCAAGGTGGGGGTGTCCAGCTGCTCACAGCCCCAGTCCCAGGTGTTACCTGGCTTTTTAGTAACCAGAGGAACATGGTATAGCCAAAATAGGCATGACTTTTGGTTTATCATTGGGTTTTTTGAATACCATGATATGGTTTATAAAAATATAAGAAGCAGTAGTTAAAAATTTAATCAATATAAAAGCAATGTAAGACCCTCCCCACCAATTGCTGCATTCTTATTAAGGGACAAGGGGTGGTATAGTTTTATACTAAACAACTTATTGTCAGCAGGGAAATGCTTGTGGGTTCCAGAAAAGTATAGAAAATAGTTCTTTGGTTTTGGCCCTGTTTCCCATCCCATCCTGAATCCACAGGGGTGTAGTTTGGGAGTAGCTTCTCTGTGTCAGTTTATCCCTTCCCAGGTCTTCGTCTGCCACGAGACCCTTATTCTAAACCAGGGATGGCAAAGTGCACTCCACAGACCAAACCCAGTCTGCTGCTTTTTTTGTATGTGAACTAAGGATGATTTTTACATTTCTAACTAGTTGAAGAAAAATTAAAGAAGAATACCAAAAACATAGTTGTACTCATTTATCTACCTATTGTCTATGATCACTTTTGTGCTAAATGGCAGACTTGAGTAGTTGAGACTGACTGTCTCATAAAACTGAAATGTTTCCTATCACCAGAGCAACGTTTCCTTTACAGAGCAAGTTTGTGGGCTCCTGTTCTAACCCTGAGCACCTCTCTGACCTTCAGCTTGGCAAGGGAACCTGTGACCTTGAACCCTGTCTTCCTCCCCTTCCCCCATCCTTTAGTTACTTTAACACTTTTCTCTCCACTCACCCCCATCTTGTTTTCCTTTTCTGCCTGTAATGCAGCTAGTCAGCCAGTCCTTCAGGACTGCCTGCCACTGCAGGGCAGGGACACGGGCTGGTGCTGGGGACTGGGAAAGCAGGACAGGAGAGAGTCTCCCCGCCTTGTCTGGCCACAGCCTGGAATCACCACACTGGGGCCATTTATGCCGTTAAGAGGGACTCTGTCTTTTCATTTCTGGATTATAGTAGAAGAATTTTGTTATCTTTTTCTGCCTTGATATCATCATAACCTCTTTTCATGCCTCCCCTCAGGAAAGCAGGGATTTTGAGGAGGAAACAATCTGTCCTGCATACAGGCTTTCCCTGTGATGGAAGTGAGAATTTACAATGTAGAGAATGCCAAAGATCACACACTCATACTACCCACCCAGCGGCTGCTTCTGTGAACACCACCCATGTGGTGCTGCTCCTGTGGCTTCCTTAATTTCATTCCCTCCACTGGGATCTTATCCTCTTCCTCCTCCCCTGTTTTCTTCTTCCTTAAAGGGCTGCTCATGGTTTCCCTCCTCCATGAAGCTTTCCTAGACTGTGCCTGCAAGAAAACTGGTTTTGAGGCTTTAGTAGGTACTTCTTTCTACTTTTCCCTGGGCTCTTTGGACCCTTAGGGAATGTCATGTCATCTGGTTTCTGTTGTCCTCATCTTCATGCTTGTGTTTACTTGTCCTAGTTCAGACTCATCTCTCTCTCTAATGCCTAGAGATGACTTGACCCCTCACTACAACCAGGTTGACTCATTCACATCCCTCTTCTCCACAGCTCTTGAGTGACCACCTTGACTCCTGCCTCCCTGGCTTCAAATCCTTCACTGATATCTGAATAAACTTCACGTGAGCTCATTCTCCCATCTTCAATCTTATTCCTCTGCTTCAAATTCTGAACAAAACTGAACAGCTCATGATTCTGTAATACATAGTCCCTTATATTTTCCTCTCTTTCTGTGATAGTTCTCTAGCCCTGCATCCAGGCCCTTTCCCTAACTAACTCCTGCTTATGTTTAAAGGCTCAGTTCAAGGGCCAAAGCTTTCAGAAATCTGTCCTAAACTTTCCTCATTTTCTCTCATCAGGTTGGATTGGGTCTATCTGTGTCCCCAAATGCCTGACTTTGTAATTAGCTGTCCACATTGTAGTGTGTTTATCTCTTTCCCTGGTGGTTTCTTCCCTGGTGAACTAGGGTAAAGACTAAGCTCTCTTTGTCTTTATACCCTGGTTCTTCCTTTAGTCTCTGACTTATAGGAGGTGCATAGTAAATGTTTATTGAGTGGGCCAAGAGATGGATGGTAAATCCCTGTAGGACAAACGATGTTTTACAGGTTTGTATCCTAAGGACCTGGCTTAGTACATATTTTTGCTGCTGATAAGGATAATTCCACTTAGCTGTTTTTTGGGTTAAAGATACCACTGCTGACTCTTGGCCAAACCTGGGCCTCTCAGCAGGCCCTGGTTGTTCTCTAACATGCTTCTTGGTTCACATTATATAAAAATAATAAAAACAGTTACAGATTGAATGGCCACTCTGTGTGTATTAGGTGTTCTAACACATAACCTTGAATCCTCAGACAGCACTGCAAGGCTCACATTATTCTCTGTCAAAGCAGCTGAGCCGGAGAAGTGAAATAACTTCCCCAAGATCGTACAACTAGTCATTGGCAACACTGAGATTTGAATTTAGGTGTGTGTAGCTACAAAAGCTTTACTTTTTCTGTTATTTCTTTTTTCTACCTATAATTTATGTTTTAGCAATATCAACAAGACTATAATGTAATAGGAAAAGGAAGAAAAGTAAGAAAAGGGAAATTTCAGCTATCACCAGCCACAGCTATTTACATTTGCCCACATTCTTGTCTGTCCCTGTCCATGTGCGCATCGAGTGAACGTGGGCAAGCGTGCCATTTGTGATCTGCTTTTTTTAAACCCAACATTACACAAACCATTTTCTAAGTCTAGTCATAGTCTTCAGAATTTTAATTGTAGCAACTTGTGGTTTGAACTCTGCATTAATAATGAGACTCATAACTCTAGTGGCACCTCTGTCCCATTCCCTTTCTACTCACTGGTCTGTAAGTGCATCTGGCCTTCATGGGAGACAGCTGTGAAGAGAATGCTGAACTTGGTATCAAAAAAGTTGACAGAGTTCCAGATCTGACATTAAATAGTTGTGTGACCTTGTGCAAGTCAAGTTCATTTAATTTCAAGCTCCTCCCTTGGTGTATGAGCACCTTCGGGACAGGGACCATTTTATTTCTCCTTTGTAGATTTTGAGAACACTGGCACAGAGTCTGAGATCAAAACATGCTTGATAAAGAGTCTCAGTTTTCTCATCTGTAAACTTGAATAATGAAGCTTATTCCATATGTATACGGTAACTAAATGAAGTTTTATGCACATACATGTATATACCCTGATGTTATAAATTATTATGGAAATATAAGTTGGTATAACTATTATAATTGCTAGGTTTATACAATTCACATAAAAGTCTACTCAATTATCTGACAGAATTGTGAGCTTCCTGGCTGAATGTTGCATCTTTCACCCAGATGTTTGGCATCCTACAGACACAGTAGACCACAGATTAAAGGAACCTGCATTCAGTATTTATGTCAAATTGTTTGTATTCCTTCTTCATGATGTTCTCTGCTTTGACAACAGAAGTGCCATGTGCTTCACTTGCTGGGCGCAGCACTATGCTCAGCCAGGGTTTTACTGAGTACACTTGGGTGTGAATGAAGGACAGAGAATGTTAAATGTTCAGGTCTGAGGGTCATAGTAGTTTGTAAGAACTCATTTTAGTTGGTGCAGTCCTTTGCCCAGGGGTGGGAGATGCTAGATTAGGTTGGTTTTATCCTGAAGGAAACAGTCCAACAATGTGGGAACAATTCTTTTTCTTTTTTTTAATTTCTTTTTTTATTGTTGTTCTATTACAGCTGTCCCAACGTTCCCCCTGTTGCTCTCCACTGTCTCCCCACCCCTGCTCTTAGTCAAGGAACTGGTATAAATGACCCATGGACATGGACAATCGGGCAGGGATTGACTGTGGGAACAATTCTTATTCTTCCCCAGTTCAAAGGACAATGACCTTCCAGAAACAAAAGGAAATAATGCAGAGGTTTGTGAAATAATTTCCATTTCATCTGTTCCTATAATAATCTCCTTTTCACCACAGAATCCCAAGAGCTGCATTTTCCTCCTCATCTACATAATATCAGCATTGTGATTCTCAGTCTTAAAAATTAAGTTGCTTTCAAGGTTGGTTAACTCAAGAAACCTAGAAACGTGTTGGCTGACATAACACTGGGAAATAAAATAAAATGAAAATTCAAAATGACCTGCTACCTAAGGACCTGCCTTACCAGGATGAAGCTCACATGAGTCTTGGCTGTGGTTTGGTCCCTGGATTCCTGCCTCTTCCTCAGCACCTGGCTTGCTGCCAGCAGGAGATGCCCACCTTCAGCCCTTGCTGGCCCTGCCCCTAGAGACCAGGGGAAGTTCTTTCTGTTCAAATGGAAGCTCCAGGGGGTTCTCGGGTTCCCAGCAAAGTCAGAACAGGGGCTGGCATCAGTGCTTTCCCAGGTGGACCATGTCTGTGACACGTGAAGGCTTAATTTATTCACCCAGAATTAAGGGCCCACTAGAGGTGGCCAGTTCACAGTCTCTGTCTACAAGTTGTCTAGCCTGGCTGTGCCCCTGGCCTTGGTGGGGCAGCCTTGCCTCCCCCTTCTGCATGAAGGGTCAGTGTGGTTCACATCAGGCCCCTGCCGTGTGCCCTCTGAGTGACACACTGTGCTGGGATGGTGTTCTTGGTAGAAGCCACTTGAGCGCAAATGGCCCCTTTATGACACAAACACTGCAGGAACATTCCCCAAGGGTGCTGTTGGCTGGGGTGGTTCATCTACAGATTTTCCCACCAGGATCCTGGAGCAGGTCCAGTGTAGAATTGCCAATGTCCTGAGAAGGGAGTAGAGGACCATGGAGTTTAGTAACAACCCACCCCCCACCCCTTCCCTCCTCAACCCTTTGATTTTGGAAGATCTGCATTCACTGTCTGTGCTCAAGACTCCTGGACCTCCGTTTTGACTAGAAGAACATGGGAATGAGAGGTCTTTGGAGCACTTAAAAGCAGCAACAAATAGCCCACAAAACCACCATCTGCAGCTTGAGCAACCCTTGCTGTGAACCTGGAGGACAGCCAGGAAAACGACTCAAGTCAGCCCCCAAAATAGGCTCTTCACAGGCACTTTCTTAAAGGGGAGGGAGGGAGGGAGGGAGGGAAAAGCAAAAGAGAGGAGTTGGGGGGGGAGAGAGAGAGAAGGAAAATATTCCACTCAGAAGCACTAATAAATAATATTTGTAGAATTGCGTTTTTACTGTTTCTTCCTTGGCTGAAGTCTAAATAATCTGTAAAAAAAATATGTTATCAGGGTGATAAATAGCATGGCTGTTGAGCGATTCATCAGTGTTTTTTTTCCCCCAGAAGCAGCTGATTTCAGATTTAAGTGAGGGCTCTGCACAGTGTTGATTTTGCCTCTATCAAAGCTGTCAACATAAGGGGCTGTGAGGAACATGGCAAGGGATCTTTCTGAGGATGGCCTCCATATTTTTCTTGCATTTTTCTTGAAGGCCTTTCAAATTGAATAGAGCAGACAGCCATTTACTGAAAGAGGCCTATGTTGTGCCAGGTAGCCTACTATGTACATTTGCAAATGGTGGCTCTGTTGATCCTCATAACAACCCTGGGTAGGTATCATCATCACTACCTCTGTGTCAGACATGCAAAATGATCAGAGCTGGGGAAGTGACTTGCTTAGTAAGTGGCAATAATTCTGGTTTTCTGAGGCTGAGTTAGCGCTCTTTACTCTCCTTACAGCGACTTGTTCATTTTGCTATTTGACAATGTGATGGGAGGAGTTAGGAAAAGGTGACAGCTGATCACATCCGCATCCTGTCAACTTCAACTTGTGCCTGGCAAACCTGACCTGGACTCATTTCTGACATCTCCCATACTTATCTCATAGCTTCTCCAACCTGACAAAGGCAAAACAGAATTTTTTTTTTTTTTTTTTAGTTTACCTCTAAATCCGCTACTCCCATAGTCTTTTCCATTTCTATAAATTGTCCCAGCATCCATCCACTAGCCAAAGCCTGGATTTCATCCATCAGAAATCCTGTTGAAAAATACAAAATCATTCCACTTCTGTCTTTCACCAAGATGACTGCAGTAGTATGTCTGCTGGTCTTTCTGTTTTTACTCTGATTCTTGACTCCCTTCTCTGTATTTCATAAACAAATCAGATAATAAAATAAATAAATAAATAAATGAAATGAAGTGAAAAGTTTTATTTTACTTTTTAATTGAATTTATTAGGGTGACATGGGTTAATAAAATTATATAGGTTTCATGTGTACAGTTCTATCACACATCACCTGCCTATTGTATTGTGTGTTCACCACTCCAAGTCATGTCTCCTAGATATGCAATTTCTTATTCAAAGCTCTTCAGTGGCTTTTAGGTTAAAATCCGAAAAGTCTTTCTTACCTGATTTTGATCTCATACCAGTCTCCTATCACCCACCAGGCTTTAGCTCCTCTGGCATCTTCTTTGTTTCTTAAATATAATTCAGGGTGTTTGTACCTTCATTTTGCCTCAGATTTTTATGTCTGGCTCTCGCCTTATCATTCAGATCTCAACTTAACTGTCTCTTCCTTGGAGAGGGCTTTCCTGACCACCCAACTTGAAGAAACCACTTGTCATTTTCTATTCTATCACCCTTTCCTAATTTCTCCTTTAAAAAAAAATGATTTTATTTATTATTTTTAGAGAGAGGGGAAGGGAGAGAGGCAGAGAGGGAGAGAGACATCAATGTGTGGTTGCCTTTCATTTGCCCCCAGCTACAGATCTGGCTGGAGACCTGACTTGAAATCTGGTTATGTTGCCCGGGCTGGGAATCGAACCAGCCATCTTTGGGTTCGCAGGCTGGCGTCCTATCCACTGTGCCACCAGCCAGGGCCTCTAATTTCTCCTTATAGTGTCTATTGCTGTCTGGTTGTATGTACATGCTTAAATATTTACCTCTCCCAGGTAAATATATAGGTCTGGACCTGTCTTTCTTGTTTATCTCAAACACCCAGAACAGTCCTAAACACCTAGAACAATGTTTGGCTCATCACAGGCATATCATAAACTTCGTTGGTTGCAAGAATGAATGCTTTTGTGAGAGGCAGCAAAGGCTGGTTTCTGGGAGATCTATCTGGCTGTCCTCAATGACCTAGTCCTCAGAGGTAGAAATATATATACTCTTTTGGTTATCCATGCCCATTTAAAAAGGTGACTATTCCAGAGATCAATGCTGCATCCAAGGACATGAATCTAGTCAGTGGTAGAATTACCACTGGGCCAAAATTCTCTTCATGACACCATGACCATCCTTCTAATCTCATTTGCACAGTGCCACAGGCTGGCTGTGTGAATAGTAAAACTCTTTTTCTTCCTTATTTCTTTATTCTTATTTCAATACATTTATTCAATACATTTATTCAGTTAATTTAATTTGCCATATAGCCGTTAAATGCATGTATTCAATGCAATGTTTGCAAGAACTTTGTTTTAATAGTGAAAGAGGGTCTATATTTGTGGCCTGAGCTTGCTGAGAAAAAAGTCATTGATTGCAGCTTCTGGGAGGTTTCTGGCCAATCAAACTAAAAAGGTGAGGGCTGGCCTATGCGGAACAGAACCCATTGCCCCATGGCATCTCTCTCACTCATTGTATTCGTCCCCAAGAGTTATAGGAGTATCACTATGTGTACATTGCATGGGACTAAAAGCATGGCACTCCTCCTTTGTGGAGCCCCGCTTGACAGCTGGGGCCTAGTTATAACCCTATTGTTGTTTCTCAGTAAAGGCAAATAAAACAGCCCAAAGCAGACCTAGGATGGAGATGAATTGGACTCTGACCTTTTTGGTCATCTGTTTAGTACTTTCTTCCAGGGTCCTGTTCCCACCCCATATTGTATACCCCAAAGAAAGAATTGAATAATATATTTTGAGCCACTGTCATGTGAGGTGAGGCCTATGCTGACTACCTTATTTATTGACATTTGTAGCCCATCTCCCACCCTGCGATACCCCATCTCTTGTCAGTTTTTCTCCATATCAAGTATTACTCTCTAATATACTAGATCATTGACTTCTTTCCATACAAAAGACTCCCTCCTGAGAGAAGGGCTTTTTTTGGTGTTTTCCTCATTGCTGTATCCCTCTCATCTTTAAGTCTCTGGACATTATAGGTGCGTAGTGACTATTTATTGAATGAATGAGTCAATCAATTAACCACACATTTTGAAATGTGCGTTGTTCGACATAGAAATTCTATTTTTAGAAGTTCATTTTCACAAATGGGCTTGAATGCATGGAAAATGTATGAACCAAAACGGTTCATTTCCTTATTTTTTATAAGCATGAAAAATAAGAAACAACTTAATTCTTTAGCAAGAAGGGGTTATTTAAGTAAATTATGCTATATCCATACAATAGAATGTTATGAAACCATTAAAATTTATGTCTTAGAAAAGTATTTAGTCACATGGGAAAATGTTCAGAATGTTTGCTTAAGTGGAAATGGTATTATATGATTTGTAAAATGACTATGTGTACATGCATTGAAAAAATAGTGGGAAGGTAAACAGTATCTATGGGAAATGGTTATTTGTGGTTATTTGTGAGAGGTAGAATTACAGATTATTTAATTTTCCTTTTTTTGTGCTTTCCTCTGTGTTGAAATTTTCTAAGGCAAGAGGAACAGAATGGCACACTAGGGGATGTGTGCCTAGTGCAGGGGGATTTGGGGAGAAATGACCCCTCCTAGTTAGTTATACCTTGGAACCCCACCCTCAGAGCGAGCCCTCCCACACTGACGCTAGGTTAGGTTATATGACCTACTTTCGCCAATGGGACTTGAGGAACCATGGAGCAGATAGAGGTCTGAAAATCACTTGTGTTTTGGGGTTCTGTTGCTGATAGAAACTCTTCTTTTATTGTGCAAACAAATCTGGGCTGATCTCTGGGAGGATAGGACTATGTAAAGAGAAGCCCTGGACACTCCAGCCTTTACAGTCACCCCAACTGAGCAGCTCAGATACATGAAACTGGACATTGTAGATCTGCTGTGTCCTACATGGTGGCTCTTTAGCACTTAAAATGTGATTAGCACAAAGTAGGATGCACTGTAAGTATAAAATGCACCCTGGATTTTGAAGACTTGTATGATGAAAAGAATGAAAGTATTTCATTTATAGTTTTTACCCTTCATATTAACATAATATTTTTGATAAATTGGGTTAAATTAAGATAGATTATTAGGATTAACTTCACCTGTTTCTTTTGGTTTTTAAATTGGCTACTAGACAATTTTAAATTACAGATGTGGTTTGTGTTATATTTCTATTGGACAGCTCTATTTTAGACCATTTAGCCACAGACAAACCACCCCAGACCAGAAGAAACACTAAGCTGACCCCAAATCACTAAAATTTACCATGTTTTGTATGTAGCAAAAACTGTTAGCAAAAGTATATGATGCTCTGTAGATCCTACCAACTCGGCTTCCTGGCTTCTGTAGGAATAAGCCAGAGTCCCAGGGAGGTTTGGAAGGAAAGCAGGATATGAGCAGTGGGACCCGGAACACTGGTGAAAAGGTTGTGGTATTTAGAGTGGGTGCAGGATGTTGAAAGACCTAACCCTTCTCAGATTCCCAGTCTAGCTGGCCTGCCTCCTGTGTCTGCTGTCCTGGAGAACAGAGGCTTGGGAAACCCTGGAGGAGCCCTTCCTTCACTTCCCCACTCATACTCTCCTGTCTGCTCTTTGTGTGCTCTGCTGTCCTGTCCACAAAGCTCTATGAGAAAAAACACTGCATCAACAACAAGGCAGTAAAGGGCATGTCCATGAGAGAACAGGAGGAGGGAGGGCAAGGAGGGATTTTGACAGCAATACCCCATCATCTTCCTCCTCCCTGAACCAGATGGGACTGGAAGTCAGAGCTGGAGGAAGCCATAGCAACCATCTCACCCGGCCCTCTTCTCTTATGGATGAGGAAACTAAGGCCTAACAATGTTAAATGACTTGCCTAAGGTCGCACGAGATTTCAGTGGTGGAAAGATCTAGAATTCAACTTCCAGTGTCTCAGTCCAGTGCTCTTTTTGCACCTCCCCACAGTACCAACTTGCTGGGTATTGGTCATGTTACCTACACTCAGCCTGGGCTTTGGAGGCTCACTCATGTCTGAGAGCAGTGTGAGTCCAAAGGCTTCTCTCCGTAGTCATCCCTCCTCCACTTTGTAGGCTCTCTGCTACTTAACTTTTGCTCCCAGGTGTAAGAGGTTCAGCGTACATTCCCTTGGGGGCCTCCCTTCTCCCTGTGATGCGTTCTTTGGATGGAGTCTCACTCAAGTCCCCACTCTCCTTCTGCTGTGGGCTCTGGAATGTTTGCTGCTCTGGCCTTTCTATAGCTGGCACCTAGAGGCTGATACTGAAGCCTTGGTGCAAGGATTGAGAGCTTGGCCAGAACCTCCTGGGTGGTAGGATGCAGGAGTGGGATGGGTTGAAGGTAATGGGGAGGAGGTTGAGGGAATCCTAGAGGCACCAATTCCTTCCCTATAGGTGCCCAAATGATATGATGAGCTTGGATGGCATAATCATTGCATCTCTTTTGCTTCTAGACCATCATTCTCCCTTCTCCTGAGCATAGCACCTCTTTGGAGAGCCAGCCCTTTCACACTGTCCCATTTACTGCCTTGTCACTTTTGCATTCTTATGTACCATCTGTGGCTGTTGTCAATGATTTGAGTGCATGCTAAGATGCCATGATCATTCCAGGAACATTTGCATCCATGCAGAGGTATCTCTGCCTTCCCAGCTCAGTTCCTTCCTTGATGGAGCCAGTTTCAACAATCTTTATGTCTGTTCTCTTTAGTTATGTGTCAGCCATATCTCTGGACTGATTGCTGCACTGTTCTATCTGAATTCAGAAGGAAACCAGCCAGACACTGGGGAAGTGCAGGAGTATGATCCTTTATTCACGCGCGGTCCCAGAGGAGAAGCTCTCCAAATTCTGGGCCCCGAGCTGAGGCAAGCAGCAACTTTTATAGCTGAAGCTTTACTCCCTAGCCTACGTGGCATAAGCGGGTGTACAGAAGCATAAGTAGCAGTTAGATTTAGTTTTCAGCGCATTTCTTATCACTCAAGCTGGCTGCTGCCCAAGAGCCAAGGCCGTTAAGGGGGGCTTAGCCAGGGCCGTTAAGGGGGGCTTCCTTATATCCCCCTTACAGCACCATGGCTGATCTTAGATTTGCTTATCTTCAAGATTCCAAAATATCTGATCCCAGCCTCTTATATATTGAGTCTTCTTACTTTGCTGCCTATGTGAAATGTTTTTCTCCCCCTTGGTCTCTGTATAGACTCGGTCTCCTGCTGAGATGAAGGTGCTCCATGCTTACCTTTTAGAGGCTAGCCTCACTTCCTGGAACACAATGTGTACCTGGAAGGTTGCTCACGGCCGGCAAAATAGCCTACAAAGAAACACTGACATCAGTGACTCTACAAAAAAACCTGTCGGTACCTGGAACCTCGTTACTATGATACTAAGCGTTGATCTGAAAAGATTCCCCACTTTTCACTCAGATGTTTAAAGTCAGGAAGATGCATCTAATAGGCATAACTACAAAGCTGCTCACTAGTTTAGTATCAGCAGGCACATAATGAAAACATGGCCCTCCAGTGGCAGGTGATGGCCATCATGCTTCTAAGGAGTTGGTCTTTGGGTTCTTTCTGGTCTACATGACAAGTGCTGAAAGTAGGTGTCTTAAAATGTTCTGGCTGCTATAAAAACATCCACAGACTGGGAATCTTATAAACAACAGAAATTTATTTCTCATGGTTTTGCTGATGGAAGTCCAGGATCAGGGTGGCAGTGTGGTCAGGGTCTGAGGAAGACCTTCCAAGGTGGTAGACTGACAACTCTTACTGTGTCCTCATGTGGCGGAAAGTGCACACAGTCTCTCTGGGCATGCATCCCACTCAGTTGTGGAGGTTGAAGTCCAACATCAAGGAATTAATGTTTGCTGCAGGCCCACTTTCTGGTTCCTAGGTGGCTGTATTCTTGTTTTATGGTAGAAGGGATGAGACAACCCTTTTGGGCTTTTTAAAATAAGGGCATTGAGTTCCATTCATGACAACTTCATCCTCATGACTTAGTCACCCGCAAAGGTCCTAACTCCGAACATCATCCCATTGGGGGTTAGAATTTCAACATATGAATTTTGTGGGGACACAAACAGACCATAGCAGTGAGAGCAGAAATGCTAGAGGAAGTGATATGAACACTGAAAAGAGGGGTAAAAAGCATGTGATGCTATCCAGAAACCACCCAAAGGAAAAACTCTTGTGAGACAGATTGAGAATTTTAAAACAACACCCTCCCACCCATGACATCTGTTAGCCTGAGAGGTGGAGCTATTTCCTGGAAAAGCTCCTTTTGTTTACAAGGGTGAGACCCTCTTGATGTTTTTGCAACTTTAATTAAAGAGCCAGAGGGATGGCTCCTGTTGGGGGAACACAGGCTGGTGGTACACAATGCTGCACAATTGAATGAAAAGAGAAAAAGTCAGTCAATTATCCAGATGTTTTTGAATTTTTCATGAATGTAGCCACTATGGGAATTTAATCCTTGCTAATAATGTATTATTCTTGCAAAATGGTGGAGAAAAACATTTTTGAAAGGAAAAAGAGAGTGTTTTCCTAATACTCATACTTTCTGCTCTTTTGTGAGTATTTAACAACATCAAACAAAACAGAACATGGAGATGGAAGACAGAAAACAGAGAAGCATAGGATATGAGCCCCATTCCAAATTGCATTTGGGTGCTCCTGGTTGGGGCAGAACAGCCTTGGGTGAGGGGTAGTGGTCAGGAACAGGGGGCAGCAGAGTCTGGCTGTCCTAGGGCTTGCAGGCAACATCATGATAACTGTGTGCTCAAAAGTATTAATGACATTCAACATAAGAGTTTCTGATTCTCAAGTAGTTCTTTAATTCTTGTTTTCCCCCTCTGGAGTCTGCAATTTCACCATTAGAAAGCTAGTTCTTTTACTTAAATAATAGGTTCTCAGATATTAGTGTGCATATGAGTCATCTTAGAAATTAGGATGCTAAATAGTAGATTTCCAGGATCCGCCTTCTCAGAGATTCAGATTGAGTAGGTTTGGGACGGTGCTCAGGAATCTGCTATGAACAAGTATCCCGAAGGTTCAAGCTTGTCTCTACCATGTGAAACAATGAAGGCATGGACCACTGTAGCTGTTCTCTTTCAAAAGGAGACAACTGCCCAGGTGCAGTATGGGAACCAGGTTCCAGACCATGAGGATCTAGGCCCATCTCCCATCCTTCTAGCTCCGCGGCTTTGGGTCAGGTTGTTAAACTCTTAAGAACCTCAATTTCCTCATCCATAAAATAGAGAAGAAAAGTTCAGCTCTAACTAATGGGCCAATATAAAAAAACAAACATTATCAAGTGAAATAATATAAAAGCTTTGAAAGTTGTCCAGTGCTTTGAAAAGTATTTCCTTCTGCACATATGTAAGTTTGGTATTGTTATTGCCCATTATCATCTATTAGCACATGCATTGGAATGGGGTTAAAGAGATTAAGGGATGGGGCAAGAGGTGAACTTGGAGCTCAGATGTGGTAGGTAGGTGATGCCATGGTGGCCAGTTCAGCGCCTGCCAGGAAGCTCAGGGGCTACCAAGGTGGGGAGAGAGGCCAGCAAAATAAGTGTGCATGTTGTGGGGGTGGGTGTTGAGTGATGGAGAAAAACTCAACTCACTTTACAGTTTTGTTTCAGGTTTCAGACTATTGGGCACTAATAACATTCTTGGGGGGAGTCCTGTGTTTTTTATCCTCAAGATTTTTTAAGCCTTAAGAGTCATAAACAGTAGAGTATAGGAGGATAGATTTTCATGGAAAAAGAAAGAAAAGGATCGTTATGGAAATCGTATGGGGAAAGAATCAACTTCAGCATTAAAGAATGTATTCAAGCCAGCCGCAGACGGACTCTCACCTTCTGGATATTCTCATCCCTCATTTTGGATAACAAGAATGCCCAGAGGCTGGTTTCAAAATAGCCACTTCCCTTGGGAATTCCAAACCGAAAAAGAACCCTGCCTTCAAGGGACCGAGAAGGGAGTGAGTTCACATCTCCCCGGCTGTTTGTCATTAGCAAACTTGGGAACAGGGATCCTGCCTGTCCCTCCCTCAACAGAGAGCATCAGAGACTCGAAGATGTGATTCCTACAGGAAGGGGAAAAAGTGCAAGGGTGGAGAGGGGGACAGCCAGTTGCATGAGGAGCCCCCAGCCCTTAGATGAATCAGCCCTTTAACTCCCTGCCCCCCCCCCCCATTAGACTCCACTCTGAAGGGAGGCAACCCCCCAAGCCAACCGTACTGTCAGCTCTGCTTGGAGTTTGGGCAGCAGCTTGGCATAGCATCATGGGTCACTGGAGGGCATCCATCCCCAGAGGGTGGGAAGTAGCAAACTCTTTAAAAATCAGTGGAGATAGTGAGACAGGAAATGGAGAGTAACGCATCTTCCATTTACAATTTTGTGGGATGGGAAACAAATGGAGCTTGACTTATCAGCTCGGAATTCAGCTTGGAACAGCGGGTCCGGAATGCAGAAGGGATGCGGTCCAACCTGCCTGCAGAAGGCCAGGGAGGCCTCTTGTGGTCAGGGGGAGTTGGGGGCCCGGAGGCCTGGGCTCACATGCTGGCTAGGATGCTGCTTTGCTAGTGAGGCCCCAGTGAAAAGTCTCTGAGCCTCCTGAGCTTGGAGTATGAGTACGGAAGGCGCCATGCAGATGCGGAGCTGTTTTTCACATCCCTAACGTGTCCCAGATTTGTGCTGCTGAGAGTCAGCGCCAGTTGTGTGAAATCCTGCTATTCACCCTTGGCTAACAGAGCCACGGGGTGAGATGCTAGTTTTGCTTCTTTAAGCAGGTTTGTAGAATGTGCCAGAGTGCTGTTGAACCTAAAAGAATAGTAAAGTGGATAATCCTGAGCTCAGGAAAAACCCCACAATCACATGTGTGTGTGTTTGCGGGTGGGTGGGGGAACAGCAGATTTAACTGTATTATGCTTGCTTTAGCTGGTATGGAAATGCAAAGGCGGCTCCTGAATCCTCACTGACTGACAAGATGCCCTGTGGGGTTTGTGGGCACAGGGGGATGTCACCCTGCAGCAGCACATGGGGTGGAAAATTTGTGAAATAACCGAGTGACACATGGGTCATGAGGTGTTTACTGCCTTTGAGGATTTTTTTGAAATTGAACATGATGTAAACGTTTGGTTAGGCTTCTGTCTCCCCCTCTTAATCCTCTTTCCTCCTAGACATCTGGGAGTGGGAGGCTTTCTTCCTTATGCAAAGGAGATTCTGAAGCCCCTGGAGGAGACTGATGATCAGAGTGACTGATTTATGGCTAGATCCCTGGGAAGGAACCTGCCAGGAGGAGAAACACAGGTGGCTTCTGAAAACATTGGCAAAACTCCTTCACGGGAGCTTGTATTTTATGAGCCCCTCCTTGAGAACGGGACTGCTACCTAGAATAAGACACATTTTGTAGTGCAACAGTTTTGCCTGGCTCCTGAAAGGGAAACATCCTCTTGTTTTTATATGGTTTCTGGGGTTAACTTCACCCCTTCTGGACTGAGTGTTAAGTGACTTCTCTGGTTTGTTAGGATGGCCAACACCTTGCTTACTTTCAAATGCAGATGTATGGTCCCCCTTTACACAGTTGTTTGGAATGTTTGGGAGAGAGAGGTTGACATCTCCTCTAAACTTTCCTGCAGCCCAGTGACCCCCCTTGCCAACATTGATGTATTTATGGAGAATCTGCTTTAGGTCCTCTGTGAACAAGGACATGAAGTGTAGCCTATGGGCTCTGTTACTGAACAAGGGTCTGCTGCCCAATGTGCACAGGAGCCAAAGCTATGACACCAGCTTTTAAGAAAAAGAAAGCATATATTATTCTTGAGCCAACCTGTAAGGAGACAGAAAATGCTGCTCCAGTCTTTCTCCCTAATCTGGGGTCCAGACAAGTTTAAAGGGAGAACAGCATGAGGTTGTGCTGGCAGGGCAAGTTTTGATAGGCAGGCATTGGAATATGGCCACTTATGGTATAGGGTTAAGGGGTAAGAGAAGGCGCAAAGAAATTCCAATCTGGCAGGCATTGGTGGGTCAGTTCTGTTTGTCCAAGGTTGGCTTAGGCAACTGAAGGACCTCTCACTTATAAAGGGCTCCAGCTGATCACATTCCCATTGCTTGAGTTTGGTGACTGAAGATTTTCAGTTCTGGGGTCACCTTGAGGACAGGGGTGGCACATGCTTAGTGCTGTTTCTGTAAAGTAACTCAAAGGTTGCATGAATCACGAATCTGATTTGAGGGAGCAGAATCAGTTTTAAGTTGATCAGTGTGATTTTAATTCTACTCTCTGAAAGATTATAATATAATGAAGAGGCCAAAACATTTAGTAGATGTACAAACAATTGCTTTAAAAAATGACCATAATATGCTGTAGTCTGAGGTGAAAAGTTAGTTAAGTCTGGATTTCCCCAGAACATCAGAGAGTTTTCTCCACTCATGCAGGAATTCTTCATAAAAGGCTAATGTTCTCATGCTGTCTGGATGTCCCACAGCCAACAGCATACAGATTTAGGTGAGTTTTACAAAGTTGGTCTGAGGACAGCATCCCAAGTTGAAGTCCCTGATACCATAGTGATAATGGGAAAGTCGTTAGACTTTCCAAAGGGTTCCTTGATGGACTTCTTTCTCTCTCAAACCACAGCACAGATCTGAATCTACTCCATCATGTACGTTTAAGTGACCCTTGCTTTTCTGATTGATAAAATGAGGACAATACCACCTGCTTGTAAGGTTGCTGTGACCATTCGAGTTAATGAACATAGCAGCCCAAACACACAGCTCATAGTAGAATCTCAGTTGGTAGTAACTATTACAGTCATTACCCAACCCTCAGACTCCTCTGTGATTGGTTCCAGAGTTCAGCTAGAAAAGGTGCTAGGAGCTGACACAATAGAAATGGATGAATTTTACCATTTTATCACTTACGAGCTCTGGGACTGATAACAATACAATTTCTCCAAGTTCCAGCGTTGTCACCCAGGACTGTTGGGAGGGTTGTAACAGCAATCAGAACATGTTTTCCACTTCAGCTGTGAAACCTCCAGTATGATTGACTCAAATTTCTGCTGACAGGTCTGTTTCTTGAGTGAAGCTGCAGGAGTCTTAGGTGTGCCTTCAGGGTTCTGAAAGAAATTCCTGGGTCAGAAAGGAAATACTATTTGCAATTCTTTCTTACATAAATAGGGAAATGGGGACTTGGAAACGTTGTGACATGCCCAAGATTGTGACAAAGCCAGATAGGAACTTGGTTCTCCCATCTAGCAGTTTCCATCAGGCAGCTTTAAAAGCAGGAGGAGATGGACACATGAGACAGAAGGAGTGCTTCCCACCCTCTCCTCTCCTCTTGCTTCTGCAGCCCTACTCAGAGAGTTTGTCAGATGGCTCTCCATACCAGAAAGGTTATGAAAAATGGAGTGTCAAGGAATCACAGGGACTGATTTTAGTCTCCGGTCCTGTAAAGACGATGCTTTGAAGGCGCTTCTAAAAATAAAATCCCTCTGAGGAGATGTTTGGCCTGTGGCTAATGTGCTTGGAAACACGTTTTCTGTAAAACTCAGCCACATCAATCTACCTGCAAATCCAGAAAGACAGCTTTTGTTGCACACATCAGGGCTTGCCCCAGTCTTCCCCTGTTCACAGTAGGAGATGCAGAGGAATGAACTGCGGTCTCAGTGCCTCTATCTTGTTTTTCCCCAGACAGTTAAAAAATTAAGGATTCGGTCTAGTGTCCTACCCCTAGTCGGCTCTGGAAGCTGGCTGTCCAGCAGCAGCTCAGGTGGGGAACCATTTTCTACCCTTTGCCTTAGCACCTCCCCTGCCTGATGCCGTAGCAGGAACTTGGAAGGGGCTGAAAGCTGTCACCCTCTTACAAATCACAAAGTCCTTCCTCTCCAGGAAAAGCTTCTGCCTCCCTCTGGGTTCTGCCTATTTTCATGGCTCCTGAAGAATCAGATTCTGATGTTTCAATTACTCATCAGAACTGTCAAACCTTGTGAATCTCTTCTTTTCTCTGGCTGGCTCACTTCACAACACTCATCCTCAACAGGTTTTGCAATCACTCAAGAAAGGGAAAACTACGAAGAACTCAATCCCAGCCAGCACTGTTATTTTTCTACTACGTAAATGGGGCAGGTACCATTTAATAATTGGAGGTGACTGTCTCAAAAAGGAATGAAGTAGTGATGGGAACTCAAGGACCAGGCCTTGAATGCTCGCAGTCTGCCACTTTCTGACTATGTACAATGAGATTGAAGTTTTCATGCAGCATTCAGAGAATAGAGGGGGTGGTGTGGGTCTCTGGCCAAGTCCCAGCGTGTCCTTGATGAACCCAGGGTTGAGTCCTACATTGGAGAGACCGCCAGCTTTCATCACCTTTGTCCAAGACACTGTCCTTCAGTATCATGACTTGAACCAATGTGACTCAAAGAGGATTAAAATCCTTCCTTCTTGACCTACATATTCTACATGCATATTAAGCGAGTTGTTTTAGGAGCAGCAGTTTCATGTTGGGAAATCTGAGCCTGGACTGTGTGTTGGGGGAGCTTTATGAGGCATTGCACAATGTCTGTGTTTTAATTTTGCTTTTATTTCGATGTGACAAGATGTGTTGGACTGAGATGTCTTTGGACTCTGGCCCTGGAATTTATGAAGAGAGAATGCCTCAGGGCTGTGGCATGGGTGAGACTGGAAGAGGTCACCCACACACAAGGATTCCACACAATAACACATGTTAGAAGAATAACATTGGAACAGTAACTGAACACATGCACACAACATACAGGAAAACCAGTGTCAAATCCTGGACACCCTCTGTTTGGTCCTCATGCCTGCTTTTTCCCCTTAGTGGGGGCTGAGAGCAGTTTCACTCCTCTGTCTTTTTCCTTCTCTCATGAATAAGGGAGGACAGGTGCCAGAAGCCAAGTATCTGGGCCCCTCTTAGCTGTACCTTCATTTCCACTTGTTATTGGAAGTAATTCATCACTACTCTGTCCTCTCTCTTAATCTCTTGAGCCTTTCCTGGAGCTGTCTCCAAGGTGGCAGGTGACAGACTGGCCTGGCCAGGAACAAAGACAGCTATCCTTGGCTGCCACCTGTTTTCCGGAGGATGCCTGCCCTGTCTTGTTGCACTCCCTCTAAGTGTCTAATTTACACAGCAAGCCCTCTGGGCAGGGGCTCTATTTTTTTTTTTTTTTAATTCTCTGCTTCTCTGTGGTATGATGGCTTAGGTCTGATGTTTGACTTCTCCTCCCATTTGTCTTCATTCTTAAAAAAATGCCAGCAGAAGAATCTTCTAAATGGACATGTTTGATTACTGTTAGATATACAGAAAAGGAGTGAAAATGAGGCAAGGGGTGCTGTGGTGTGAATGCTTGTGTCCCTTCTAAATTCATGAGTAGAAATCCTGATCCCCAAGGAGATAGTATTAGGAGGTGGGGCCCTTGGAAAGTGATTGGGTAAGAGAGGGCAGGGCTTCCATGAATGGGATTACTGCCCTTATAAAAGAGTTCCAAGAGAGTTCCCTCACTCCTTCCACCAGGTGAGAACACAGTGAAAATACAGCCGTCTGAGTATCTGGTGAGAACCCTGTTCCTAGTTCACAATCTGCCAAAGCCATGTTTTTGGAGTTCCCAGCCTCCAGAACATGTGTGAGAAATGTTACATTTCTTTTTTTTAAATTATATTTTATTGATTATTCTGTTACTGTTTCCCCAACTTCCTTTTTTGTCCCCCTCCACCTAGCACCCCCGTCCCTCAGGCAATCCCCCACCATTGTTTAAGTCCATGGGTCATGTGTCTAAGTTCTTTGGTTGCTCCATTTCCTATACTATACTTCACATCCCCACTGCTATTCTATAACTACCTATTTGACCATAACCCCCTCATCTCTTCATGCATTCCCTCATACCCTGCTCCCATCTGGCAACCATCAAAATAGTCTCTGTATCCACGATTCTGTCATTCTTCTTTTTCTTTGCTTAGTTTGTTTTTTAGATTCAGTTGTTCATACATGTGTATTTACTGTCATTTTTGTTCACAGTTTTGATCATCTTCTTTTTCTTAAATAAGTCCCTTTAAAATTTCATATAATAATAATAGTTTGTTGATGACGAATTCCTTTAGTTTTTTTTTTCTTGTCTGGGAAGGTCTTTGTATGCCCGTTGATTCTAAATGAGAGCTTTGCTGGGTAGAGCAATGTTGGCTGTAGGTCCTTGCTTTTCATGACTTTGAATATTTCTTGCCAATCTCTTATAGCCCGCAAAATTTCTTTTGAGAGATCAGCTGAAAATCTTATGGGAATGTCCCTGTATTTAACTAACTGCTTTTCTCTTGCTGCTTTTAAGATTCTCTCTTTATCTTTATCCTTTGGCATTTTAATTATGATGTATCTTGGAGCGGGCCTCTCTGCATCTACCTTGTTTGGGATTCTCTGCTTCCTGGACTTGCATGTCTATTTCTTTCACCAAATTAGGGTGGTTTTCTTTAACTTTCAAATAGATTTCCTATTTCTTATTCTTTCTTTTCTATTTCTGGCACCCTATGATGCAAATTTTTGAACTTGAAGTTATCCCAGAGACTCCTTATACTATCCTCATTTTAAAAAATTTGTTTTTCTTCTTGTTGTTCTGATAGGCTGTTTTTTGGTTCCTTATGTTCCAAATCATTAATTTGATTATCAGCTTAATCCACTGTACTGTTGTTTCCCTGTAAATTGTTCTTTATTTTAGTGTATCCTTAGTTTAATGATTGAATATTTTTTATGTTGTTGAGGTCCTCACTGAGTTCCTTGAGCATCCTTATAATCAAGGTTTTGAGCTCTGCATCTGATAGATTGCTTATCTCCATTTTGCTTGGTTCTTTTTCTGTAGATTTGATCTTTTCATTCATTTGAGTCATGTTTCTTTGTCTCCTCATTTTGGCAGCTTCCCTGTGTTTGTTTCTATGTGTTAGGTAGAGCTGTTATGACTCCCTGTCATAGTAGCATGGCCTAACATAGCAGATATCCTGTAGGTCTGGTGGCATAGCCTTCCCTATCACCCAACTGGGTACTCAAAGTGCGTCCTTTGTGCAGGCTGAGTACACCCTTTTCTTGTAGTTGGACCTTGATTGCTGTTGGCAGGTCAATGGGAGGGATTTACCCAGGGTAGTCAACTGTAAGGACTTGCTGTGACCACTGACCATCAACCTCTGCCTTCTGTAAAAATCAGCTGTGGAGGAACAGGGCGGTAGTGCTCTGAAGTGGTCTGTCCACTGGGTGTGTAGGCTCTGGGGTATTCCAGGTGATGTAGGCCAAGATCAGTCCCCAGCTGTGTTCGGCCTGGGGTTACTCTGCCTGAGCTATAAAGCAATCTGTACAGTACTGGGCTTGGAGATTCCCAGGTGAAGCCAAGCTGTGAATCTAGGCTGGCTGCTGCTAGAGCCAGGCCTGGGGCTGCTTAGCAAGAAGTATGGGGGACTGAGGGCTCACTGAGGCTGGCTGTTGCTTGTTTGAGAGGATTTAGGAAGTTGCAAAGCATAATCGAGACCACCCATTCATATGGAAAATTCATTGTTAACAGCTTGGGGGGGTCCATAAGTTGGGTGGGTCAGAGTCTTAGGGGATCTTTAGGGTGGGGCAAAAATAGTGTTAGGTTGATGGAGTCTCAGATATGGCACCTGCGCGCTAGCTCAGGGCTCTGTTGGGGAGGGTTCAGAAAAGGGTTAATGGCCTCTGCCCACCTTTCCGACTGGAAGAAAGCTGTCCCTCAGCTTCTGTCTTGATGCCAGACACTTCAGTTCCTCCCTGCATGCCACTGGTGCCTTTCAAACTCCTACTCCAGTGCTGGAGCTCAGAGGGAGTGAGTCTGAGTAAGTCTGTGTGTGGGTTAAGGGGAACTTCTTGGGACTCTAGAAGCTTCTTCCACCAACTCAATCCCTACTAGTTTTTGTAGCCAGAAGTTAGGGGGACTTATCTTCCTGACATGGGAACCCTTGGCTGGGAAGCCTGGGGTGGGGCTGGGACTCCACATTTTTATCCACCACATGTGGATTGGGACCAGCCCATTCTACATCTCCACCCCTCATAACAGCCTGGATGGATGTGTTTCTTTGATTCCATTCAACTCGATTTTGGGCAGTTCTGAGTGATGGTTGTTCTATAGTTTAGTTGTAATTTTGATGTGGTTGTGCAAGAAGGTTGAGCCATGTTTATCTATGCTATCATCTTGACCAGATGTCCTAAATTTCTGTTGTTTTATAAACAACACCCAGTTTATGGTATTTCATATTGAAGCCTGAACTAATTAAGACGTGAGGCTATTGGTGGGTGTCTGGGAGCAGCTGGTGATTGCCAAGAAGAGCTCAATCAGTCATAAAGGAGTCTTCTTGGTCTTATTGAGCACAGTGACCAGAACACAGACCAGGACCTCTGATTGCTTTGCTTGGAACATAAAAGACTTTATGATTTGGATCTTGAGGTTGGGCAGTTTTTTTTTGTGGTAGGAAAATGGATTGGCCTGATAGCCAGAGAAAGGTACCTTTCTTTAGTACATTTTTTTGAATACTGTGTTTAAGATTCTTGTACCAAAATAGGAATTCAGGGTTAGACAAGGTCATGGGCCTGGTAGAAGTCACTATTTATGTCTTAAATTAATTTATCCATCCATTTATGCACCCAACCACACTTACTAGCTACAGTGAAACAAAAGAAATTTTTAGAAGTTGAATGTGGTATGCCTCAAGATTTGATCCACCGTCCACCAGCATATAAGTCATTGTAATTGGGCTAGAAGACTAGAAGGTTAAAAATGAAAGGAGAAAGGCAATGATCTAGGCTGGGATAGGTCAATTTAGGAAGGTTTCCTAGCCCTGTGCTTGAGGTGGAAGGGAAGGTATGTGGTGGAGGTAAAGCATGACAGGATGCAAGAAAGACCCACAGGATGCTTGAGGGTGTTGAGGAAGGGACTAGTAGATGTGGTCCAGAGCCTGGGATGGGCTCTCTGTGGGTAGGGCATGCATGAGAGCAGTGATGACTGTTGGGGGAGAACTGGAAGAATAAATAAGGACCATGGGACCTGTCTGGGCACATTGTCAGCTTAGAGGCTCGTTTAGGGAAGTGCAACAAGTGGAGAAATGGCTCTCAGTACAAGCATGGGTGAGCGTTCCGTGTAAGGCTGTCTACCCTGCCTTGTAGCTCTGCGTCTGTGGTAGAGGCAATGGCCTGGCTGACAATATGTAAAGTGTTCATGCCCACAGGCCCAGGGGCCACTCCTGTGGCACAATGAAGGCATTGAGAGTCAATAGTCCTGAGACTAGGGGCTCTAACTAATGCCAAAGCCTAGGGAAATAAGAGTTGAGCACTTGCCATGAAGGTGCAGAGAGCCGAGGCCTCAGCCCTAAGAAACATCATCAAAAGGAGCTGTTCAGAGCAAAATGCATTCCATGTGTTGACTCTGCCCATGTGTTTCTTGTCAACGAGGCGGATCTTCCTGGGTTCAGATGGGTTTCTGTTTGAAATTTTATGAGCCTTGGCTGGGAAGCAGCGTTTACTCGTGAGTTGTGGGAATTAATGGTGTTTTCTGGCGGCACAACTCTGGGGGCCTGGGGGAGTTCCCAAATACTAGGCAAGGAAAAACCTAAAGTCCATATTTCAAATAAAGATTGTGCTTTATTTATAGGCAGCTGGGGACCAAAGGCTCCCCAGGGCCCTTTAGCATCACTTTAGAATCTGATGTGTATCTGGGTTCACAGGCCCTTCCTTGGGGTCAGCCCTTAGAGGTCATTCCAGCACCTTACAGGGAAGTTGTCTCAGTTAGTGGCCCTTTTACCACCTGTCACCTCTCCCCCACACCAAATAGTGACATCAGTCTACATCCAGAACAAGAGGCTGCATTTGTTCCTCAGACTTCCATTTTGGCTATTTAAATTGAGAAGTCAACACTAGTGCTTGCCATACTATGCACTTCATTTACACTTCAACACATGCTCATACGGCAGAGACTGAAAATCGATGGTGTGTTGAACACCATGGTGGACACAAAGGCACAAGAAGGAATGGGCAATTTGGATCTTGGTTCAAGCCCTGCCCTGCCATCATCTATCAAGTTCTGTCATTGCCCCTCTCTGGGCCTCTGTCTCTTTATTTGTAAAAGGAGGAGGTTGAGCCAATTAATACAAGTGCTGAAGAAATTAAAAGTCCTGGCAGGATTCCTACTGTATGAGTCTTATGAGGATAATTGAAGGAGACTCGTGGATTTATGCAAACATTGGTATTTAGTACGAGTGTCACTTAACTGCTTATTACCTATCTCAGACTATCTCCTGGGATGGCTTTTAAAAGACTCCTTCCTGTTGCTGAGCTTGGATCTCTGGGACCTCTTGTCATCCATCCTGTATCTTTCTGCCAGCCTGACATCTCATAGGCTAGTTCCCTGTAGATGAGCTGCTGCTCACAGCAATGATCTCAGGCTAGTTTCTTGATCCATACCCACTTCATGGTTCTTTCTACCTGGGCCTGGCTTTTGGCTCTATCTTCTGTTTACTGTCTCTTGCCCTTGGTACTGGGATGGTTCTTTGTTCTTCCTGGCTTACTTCTTAGCTTTCACTTAAGGTCTTGGCTGGGACCCATCTCTTTTTAAGTAATGTCAGGTAGGATGTGCATGTCCTCTTTGATCCCTTATGATTCAAAAAATGGAAAGCTAGGGAATCAGAAACTTTTGGATACAATACTCTTAGCTGGGTTTAGCCCCCGGAGTTTTAGCCAAAAGGAGTATGTATCAAGGAAATGGTATATGATACACTAAAATAGGACTCACTGAGGGTTCGTCATTGGTCCTACTTTTATCTTTCAAGGTCATATTATGACTAAGTCTAATTTCTTTCTTATTGGATGGTTCTTTACAGATTTAATGGCAATTATCTAGCCCTCACCTTTCTGTAATCATCTCACACTCCAGCCAAGTAAACTCTTCTTCAGGCAAAACATGTCATTTTATCAATATTCCTTAGATATTATGATTTTGAATATTTTGCCAATGTGGCTGCTCTTCCCAGTCCTGTGCGAATGATCTCCATTGCTCTTTCTCTGGGCACCCAGAGCCGCATGCCACACTCAAGAGGGGCTCTGATGAGACAATGGAGAGGAATTCCTTAGGTGTGAGTCATGCTTCCCAAAGTGACTGTTCATCCCAGGCCCTGAAACATACGCTGGAGGGGTGGGTGGTCTGGAGTCAGGGGTGGGTGGTCGATTAGTTTCACAACCAAATATGTTTGAAAAATCCTACAGATGATCATCCCTCTTGAAGATTTCAGATTGTACATTAAAATGTTAAATGGATCTATGTAGTCCTGTTTACCTTTACCTAACCTTGCATTTCCCACATGTATTTGATCACAGAACTGTTTGTTACGGTATCACACATCCATCCTCTAGTGTCTCACAAACATTTGAAAAGCACTGCTCAACTTCTACTTATGCTCCCTCAAATCATTTATTTTTTTCCTTCCTTTCTTTCTCTTTCTCTTTCCCCTCTTCCCTCCTTTGCTTCCTTCTTCTAGCATTCTATTATGACATATTGAGCTTAGAGTCAGTCAAAACCCTTTTGCTGATAAATCATGACCAACTTCCATGCCTTTTTCCTGTGGGTGGGCAGTAGTTACCTGTTCTTCCTCACTTAAGTATTAGGCATGCCTTCTGTACCTTACTTTAAATCATTAAAATATGGAATTTAATAAGAATTTGTTGATTAAGTTAAACATAGGGCTAGGGCTTATATCCTTTGGATATGGTAATTCAATTAGTTATTAATTATTCTAATTATATTATCCAGCTAGTATATCCTAGAATCTAGCTCTGTTTCTCTGTGCTTGTTCATGCAGCTGTCCTGAAATGCTCTTCACATGCTTTGTTGCAGTCACATTCGCAACCAAGTCAGATCCCCTAATCTGCCAGTCTAGAATAATCCTGTCCTAGGAGGTGGCATTGATATGGTAAGACTTTAGAAACAGATGTGAGCCTTGAAGGGTAGGTGGGATTTAAATAAGCAGAGGGGATCAGAAAGGGTACATATGAGTAATGGACTATAGGTATGTGTAGATAGGGTACAGAGGATACATTCAATACATATTTATCCAGAGTTGACTATTGTGAGGCTCTATGCCTGGAGCTGGCAGTTTGGGGTGGTGGTGGGGTGAAGGGTGGAGTGGATAAATAGCTAAGCTAATAATTAAGCTGTATAGTTACTACTTGAAGGATAAGATGGGATACATGTTATGTAAAAGGAATGAGCAAAGTAACATGAACTTGTGATACTGGGGGAGTTGGGGGAGGCTTTACAACAGAGGCGACCTTGAGCTAGCCAGGACTGGGCAGCCCTGCCGGGTAGGGATGGAGGGATGGAGGGCCACAGAGGTCAAACCTCTGGTGACGGAACCGATCCCGCTGAGGATGAGTTCAGTGTGATTAAGGAGTGACAAGATGCAGTTGAGATGGAGAGTCATTGGCTTGATGTGGTGGCATGGCATGAGAGAAGACCCTGTCCTACAGACAGTCTTGGAGGAAAGACATGGGTGGATAGAGGCTCATAAAAGAGATTCAAAGGCATGAGGGCCTGTGCTGGGGTTGTAGCCATTTAGGTGGAAAGCCAAGAACAAATGTAAAGGTTTTTAAAGGAAGAAATAGCAGGATATAATGACCATTGGCATCAGGAACAGGGAAAAGAAAGGGTCAAAAATGGTCACGAAGCTTTCAGTCTATGAGGCCGGAAGGAAGACATGGTTGGGGGTGGCATGTGGTGGTGGGGGAGGGTGGCGAGTACAGTCTCAGGGAAGGGGCTCTGCTGATCAGTGCCCTTGTTACCCATGAGTGGGTGAAAACCCTGAGTTAAACATTCTGAGTGCAGAGTCCGTCTAGAGCTTCTCTTTTGTTTGTTTCAAACATTTCTGGATGTGATGAGATGAGCTCATGTCATGTGTATGATGGGAGCACAAGGTGGTGCAGGAGGTAATTCTGCTGTATGTTGCCCTGGAGCCAAATGGCTCAGCTGGGTCTTTTCTTTGGGGGGTTTCCATGGTGGTGCATTTCAGAGGTTCAAACAGTGTGGTTCTGGGGCTAATGCGGGCCTCAGACAAGTCTGTATGGATCCCTACAACTTCCACACCAGCTCCCTTTGCATTTCTGCTTTCATGATTCTGGCGTCAATCTGTTGAAGAGCCAGCTGGAATAATCTCAGTCCATTGATTGGTTGCCTCTTTTATTCAAGAACATTCTAATTGCTTATTTATTACTGGTCCTGTGGGAAAGAATTAGCTCTTACTTTCTCTGAGTCATTTCTTGTTCCCATCTTTCTGAGTCTCATATAGCCTCTGTCTATTTCCCCACTGGTTTTCATTTTCTGGAGCAGGACCACTGAGAAGAAGCCTGCATGGTGAGCTGTTGGACAGTGATTGGCCATCCATTGTCACCCATCTTCCTAGCTGCTGTGTGCTCAGCTCCTCTTTACGTCCAAATATGCATCAAGGTCTTGGGGGATCATCAAGGTCAGATAGGGCAGCTAAGGAATGAGGAGGAGCCTATGTGGCTCCCTGCTCCTCATGTCACACAAGGAGTGACTGCTGGCTCTTTCAGGCCAGTGCTCCATTCAGTAGCAGCATTAAGGGACCAGGGGAACCAAGGGACACTGTGTGCGAGAGTGGCAGAGCCCTCTTCTAAGGTCATAGTGATGATTCTTTAACTAGGAAGGTTCCCTAGAGCGATACTCTCTGTTTGGAGAACTGGTCTCTGTCCATCTGGTCTCTCCCAGAACTTGAGACCTGTACATCAGACCTTGAGTCCTTCTCCTCTTAGGGTCACTGCACCCAGCCCTGCTAGTTAGGGGCAGAATGACAGCTAGAATCTGAGTTTCCAGACTTCCAGATTCATGAGCTCTTTTTTCTTGAACCTAGATAAGGATCTTAGAACCTTAGACAGCACTGAGTTTCAGAGTCACACATCTGTGATTGATGGGTCACTTATTGGCACTGTGACCTTTGTTGGTCTTCACCTGATCCCCACTTTTATCTCCTGTAAAATGAAGGTAGAAGTACTACAGCGGTGCTGAGGATTGCTTGGGTGTTAGTAAATTTCCTACATACTAAAGGTAGTTAATGCACCCTCTGCCTCCCTACTTACTCAGAAAGGCCTCCCCATCCTGTGTGCGGGCTCCGAAGGGAAGGTTTCCTCCTGGCACTGACCCCTGGGTGAAGGGATCTAGGCTGAGAACTCTGTCTCTAGCTTCACCCTGATGAAGCCAAGGTACTCCTCCACCCTGGGTGGAGCCAGGAGTGTGGGCCCTTCCTCCCATGGACTATAATCTCAATGTCATTGCCTTTTACTTCTACATCCTCTCCTAGGGAGCTGGCCCTGACTTTATCCCCTCTAAGACATTGGGTGCTGGAAGGTAGGAAGCTTTTTTCCTCCTTTTCCTTAAAAAAAACCCCATATATAAAAGAAAATAACCACACTTTATTTGCTTCCCCTTAATGTGCCCTCTCCCCCAATCTCTCCTAATCACTCCAAAAAGAGAAGGAGAATCAATATTCTAATCATTTTATCTGAAGATCCTGGACCCAAACTCTCTTAGGTCTTTCCCTTTATTCAGCTCTGACCAGTTCTTTGGCATAGTAAACTCTTAATAATAATTGATAATGGTTGTTACAACAATAATAGCAATAGTTGGCAGTTATTGTTTGGGGAGAGGTTTTATGCTAAGTGCCGGTATTTATCTCATTAAGTGCTAAAGAAAGGGTGTGCAGTGGAGATTATTACTGTCTTTATGGCATAGAAGAAGGAACATTAAGTAATTAGAGGTGTTAAGTAATTTGCTCACATCTCCACCATGAGGCAGGGGCAAAGCGTGGATCTGAATTTCGATTTGGCTAACCCTGGAGTCCCTCTCAGTCACACAGTTTATAGGATGTCCTTGATATCTAAGGCTCTGAGGGAAATCTGTGATTCTGCCATCCTAGATTGGGCACCCCCTGCCCCTGCTCCATCCCCCCACTTCAGATCCACAGCAGGTTGGTAGGCCTGGCAGAGGCAGCTGCCAGGAGGGACTAGCCGTAATCACTTCTACAGACTGTGACACAAGCAAATAAAACATGAAGAGAAGGTTCCCAAACCACCCAGCCTCCCCGTCAGTCAGGCTGGCTGTTTTAAATCCTTCAGCCACACCATGAAGGTCATAAAATGGGAAGACTGTAATTTCCTCCCTTCAGCACTGGGTCTGGCTGCAGAAGGAATTGATGGAGCCAGGGGACACCCCAGCCGGTCCTGACTCCCTCCTTGCTCAGCTGGCCCTGGGATGTCTCACTGGCTGTGCTGTAGTTGGAACTGAATGGCATTTCCATCTCTGGGTCCAGAACTCGGGAAATGGTGCCTAAAAGAGCATGTCAGTCAGCACTAACATTTACAGAGCACGTGTGTTTTAGATCTTGTACCTTTATTCCCTGATTAGTTCCCAGGTTCCCTGAGCCAAACATCATGAATCTTTTGGACCATTAGTACTGAAGTTTTCAACAAAGGCTAGAAAGTAAATTGAGAAAGTTGCTGTCAAATTATTTTAGTTTTTAGCCCTTGAAGGGGCACCAGATTACAAGTCTGGAGAGCTAGATTCTGAGCCTTAGTTTTCTCCTCTGTAAAGGGAAGATAACATGGATCTGCCTGTTGTACAGCAGGTCCTGGAAAAATGTAGTTTTGTTTAATGTTACTTTGTCATATTGATGAGATGCCTTAGAAACTTAAGTCTTGCTTCTATCAGTTAGCCTGTGGTAACATTGGTTTCATTATTTGAAGTCACAGACGCTATGGACGACTTTAAGTGAGAACTTCTGTGCCTGGACACTGTGAATATCAAATGAAATGCACATAAATAGGTGTTGGAAGCTTTGAAGTCTGAAAACCACTTAAAATATAGTGAGGCCCTGGCTGGTGGCTCAGTGGATAGGTGCCGGCCTGTGAACCCAAAAGTCTCTGGTTTGATTCCCCAGCCAGGGCTCATAACCAGGTTGCAAGCCAGGTCTCCAGCCAGGTCTATAGCTGGAGGCAGGTGAAAGGCAACCATACATTGATGTTTCTCTTCCCTTCTTCTTACCTCCCTGCTCTTCTCTCTAAAAATAATGAATTAAAAAATTTTTAAATAAATAAAGTGAACCTACACCTTTGGCTGCATATCATGTAATGCATGTATTTTACTCTTCATCCTTGAAATGCATCTATTCTGATTTTTTAAGAACATGTGCATATCATATTTATTCTTTGTGAAGGCTTTTCAAAGACACTGAAAACTCCCATGTACTTACCAGTTATATTTTTACCTGCCTTTTGATTTGACTGCCTGTTCTGTGGGAAATACTTGGAGTAGAGGAAAGGTACTATGGGGAAGTGGAAAGAACAGAAACCGTGAAATTTGGAGGACTGGGGTCTTGTTCTAGTTTTGCTGCTGCTGCTAGCCTGGAGTACTGATGAACTTCCTCAACCCCTCACCTTCCTCCTCAAAAAAGAATATCCAAGCCCACTCCCATGTTCACATCCTATAATTCTCCAACTCAGGAATAGTGGTGTGATAAATTAGCTTTGATTCACTTTTCAGTGCATATATATATATATATATATATATTTAATGGACTTTTTGAAAGAGCAGTTTTAGATTTATAATAAAATAGAGAGGAAGGTACAGAGTCCCATATGTCCTCCTCCCACCCCCATGCATAGCCTCCCCCATCATTAACATCACTCACCAGAGTGGTACTTGTTTTACCAAGGATGAACGTACATTGGCACCTCATAATCAGCCAGAGTCCATAATCTACCTTGGGCTCACTGTTGTGTTCTGTGGTTTGCACCAATGTATAATGGCGCATATTCATCATTATAATATCGTAGAGAGTATTTTCACTGCTATAAAAATCCTCCATGCTCTGCCCTGCTATTTTCTCCCCACCCCCTGCACCTCTGTCAATTGCTGATCTTTTACCATCTCCATAGTTTTGCCTTTTCCAGAAAGTCATGTAGTTGGAATCATACAGTATGTAACCTTTCTAGATTGGCTTCTTTTACTTCATAATGCATTTAGGGTTCCTCCATGTCTTTTCATGGGGTGATAACTCATTTCTTTTTAGCACTAAAATATTCCACTGTCTAGATGTACCACAATTTATTTATCTACTCATCTACTGAAGGACACCTTGGTTGCTTCCAAGATTTGGTAATTATGAATAACGCTTCTATAAACATCCACATACAGGTTTTTTGTGGACAAGAGTTTTCAACTCATTTGGGTAAATAACAAAGTACACGATTTGCTGGATCATATGGTAAGAGAATGCTTAGTTTTGTAAGAAATTGCCAAACTGTCTCCCAAAGTGGCTGTAGCATTTTACATTCTCATCAAGAATTTCTATTGCTCCATGTCCTCACCAGCACTTGGTGTTGTCAGTGTTCTGGATTTTGGCCATTATAATAGGTGTGTGGTTCTATCTTATTATTGTTTTAATTTGCATTTCTCTAATGACATATGATGTGGAACATATTTTCATATGCTTCTTTGCCACCTTCATGTCTCTTTCATGAGGTGTTAAGGTGTTTGGCCCATTTTTTAAATCAGGTTTTTGTTTTCTTATTGTTGAGTTGAAGAATTTTTTGTATATATTTGGACAACAGTCCTTTAGCAGATGTGTCTTTTGCAAATATTTTCTCCCAGTCTGTGGCTCGTCTTATCATTATCTTGATATTATCTTTTGCAGAACAGAAGTTTTAAAATTTTAATCAAGTCCAGCTTATCTTTTATTGCTTTCATGGATTATGTTTTTGGCATTGTATTTGAAAAGTAATCACCATTCCCAAGGTCATCTATGTTATCTCCTAGGAGTTTTGTTAGAATTTTTTTTTTTAATTTTATTGTTGTTGTATTACATCCATCCCTTTTTTGCTCCTCTCTGTCCCCCTCCCCACCCACCCTTTCCCCCCAAAGTCAATCCCACCTGTTGTCCATGTCCATGGTTCCTTTATACTAGGTTCTTGTCTAAGCTGCTCCCCTTCTTTGCCTCTGCCTCCCCCCAGAATTTTGTTTTTTACATTTAGGTCTATGATCCATTCTGAGCTAATTCTTGCAAAGGGTATAAGGTCTGTGTCTAGATTCATCTTTTTACATGTGGATGTCCAGCTGTTCCAGCACCATTTGTTGAAGAGACTATCTTTGCTTCATTGTGTTGCGTTTGCTCCTTTGTCAAAGATCATTTCACTATGTGGGTCTATTTCTGGGCTCTCTGTTCTGTTGCATTGACTGTCTCTTCTTTTGCTAATATCACATTGTCTTGATGACTGTGACTGTCTGTATCTCTATTGAAGTCGGGTAGTGTCAGTCCTCCAACTTTGTTCTTCTTCAATATTGTGTTGGATATTCTGGGTCTTTTTGTCTGTCCATATACACTTTAGAATAAATGAACTGATATTTGTAAAATAATTTGCTAGTATTTTGATTAGGATTGCACTGACTTTATAGGTCAAGTTGGGAAAGACCGACATCGTGACCATATTTCTTTAAATCCATAAACATGGAATATGTGTCTTTTTATTTAGTTCTTTGATTTCTTTATCACTTTTCTGATATCCTATGGCAACACTGATCAGTAATATTCATTTAGCAATAAGTCATGTATTTTTTTATAATATCTCATTTGTAATAATGGTTCCATCTTTTCCCATTACATTGTAAATGCCATCCTGACAGAATAGGAGTTTTTAAGAGTTTTAACATCCTCTCCAGTGTCACATGTGGCTCATCCTGGTAAGACTTCTTTAAGGGTGGCATCTTTATGAGCTTACCTCTCTTGCAGAATTCACTGCAATGACAGTGGGGCCCATTTGGGGTATTTCTTAATAACATTCTCCCAAATTCCTTTATATTGATGTTCAATAAAAGCTACACAAAGAAGGGGCATTGATAGGAGCTGAACCCATACTGTAGAATGAACCACAGAGAATTTATTAAGCAGTTAATTTAAGAACATGATGAGTAAACAGTATGTGTGTGTGTGCCCCAAAATGTATACATGCTAAATTAAGATAACCAGAGGGGCACTGGTGTTTACTATGTGAAACCATACCCTGCAGAATATCAAAGAAATCCTGGCCAGGGGTAATTAATGAGCATTTTTCGGGTGGATTCTAGTTTTGGGCTTTTGCCTCTGTTGTTCTCTTCTTGGTGTCACACTAATTCAGGACATTATGTGTACACTGGTCAATTTCTTCAACCAATCCCCTGTTTTATGCTAACTTAGAGAATGCTCTCTTAAGATTTTCTGTGTGTGATGGGTTTCAAGAATAGAATTGCCACCCTTCTTGTAAAGTGATCTGAATTCTGCTGCTGCCATCCGCTGCTTGCATTTGCACAGTGCTGAGCCTAAAGAGGGAAAAACTTTGCTTCTTTGTCTTTTTTTTTTGCAAATTTTCTTGCTTTGCTCCCCTGTGGCAGCTGAAGATTTCTAACATTCTCTCATTGCTGTGGTTACTCACTGTGCCTTTTCAAACCCTCCTCACTGGCTGAGTATTTGTTGTTGAACAGCTTCATATCCTCTGTGAGTCTTGCACAGACAACTTCCTTCCTTCATAAGTTTTATTAACATGGTTCCTATCTTGGTTTAATAACTTCTATTTTATTGTGTGTCTACACAGAATTGATATGGGGGAAATTACAGTTAGGTTGGTTTTTGTGCCCCCTGTTTTTTCCCTTTCTGTGTCCTTTACTTCCCCAGGGTGGTGGGGACAGAGGCCCAGGTGTCCAGTTTTCACATGCTGCCTCACCCAGATAACAGTCTTTGGTTTAGGACAACTTTTCTGCTAAAATCTGTTCTCAGCTAGCTGTCCTGAAGAAAAGCTGGACACTACTGATGTGGGCTCTAAGTAAAAGCATGTGCCTTTCAGGAGGAAAAGGCAAAAGGACTGGAGTAATGCACAACTGTGTCCCAACTTATTAGAAAGAATCAATGACTTCCGGACTCTAGACAAGGTGGTAAAATAAATTAAGGCAGAAAGAAATGTGTTTTTAGAAGGAAAACGGATCAAAATGAGTGCCAAGGACCACATGACTGAGGGAAAGGCTGCAGCACAGGGAGAAGGAGAGGTGAGAGGGGAGGTGCCTCTGGAGCTTCATCTGTGTAGCAAGTGTGAGGGGTGCCCTGAATTATGAAGCTGAGATGCCTGAAGAAGCAGAAGAGCTGATAAATTCTGATATACTTTACCAATTTCTCTCCCAAAAAATGGAGGAAGCAGTGAGATAAATTGTCATTCTGTATTTATTTTTTAATTTATTTTATCTATTTTTTAAAATTGTTTTTAAAGATTTTTATTATTTTTAAAGAGGGGAAAGGGAGAGAAGCAGAGAGGGAGAGAGACATTGATGTATGGTTGCCTTTCACCTGTCTCCAGCCACAGACCTGGCTAGAAACCTGGCTTGCAACCTGGGTATGTGTCCTGAGTGGGAATCGAACCAGCGACCTTGGGGTTCGCAGACTGGCACCTTATCTACTGTGCCATCAGCCAGGCACAGTAGATGTTATTTATTTTTAAAATGTATTATTGTACTTTGACAAATGTGTGAAAAAATACCCAAAACAATCTAACAAAAATGAATGTTCTAAGTAACCCTTGATTTGACACATGTTACTGCTTTGACATACTTGCCCTAGACTTTTACTGGAGAAGGACGACATTCTTAGCTCAGAGTAGCCCCTGTTCTTCCACCTCAGTAGTGCCTCCACCCACCCCTGTCCTGAGATTGTCACTGTTTTGAATTTGGGAGGGTCCTTTTCTGGAATCAAAGGGGATCTGTATGAAACAACTCAGCTCTCACTGGTGGCACAGTGGATAAGGCGCTGGCCTGCAAATCCAAAGGTCGCTGGTTTGATTCCCAGCCAGGACACATAACCAGGTTGCCAGTCAGGTCTCCAGCCATCTCCATAGCTGGAGGCAGGTGAAAGGCAACCAACCATACATTGATGTCTCTCTCCCTCTCTGCCTCTCTCTCTTCCCCTCTCTCTAGGGAAAAACAGCAACAATAAAAACTCAGTTTAAAGATAAAGAAATGACAGAAAAGTTGGGGGGAGTAGTCTTAGATAGAACTAACCAAGGATAGGAACCCTTACACCTTCCCAAGATTTAGGGACACAAACACAGAAAATGAGATGTAAGTCCAGGACTCTGAAAAGTGGAAGCAGGTTTAAAAAGTTCGAGAGGGTCTAATAATTATAATTGTGACTATTCGAATGAAATGAGCCTGATAAGGGGGGAAAAAAGGAAACAACTGTACAAACCCTTACAAATAAGAGGTTTCTTTAGGAGTTTTCCTTGAATTCTGCTTTCTAAGGACACAACCAGGGACCTGGAAGGACATGACTCATCCAAGGTTAGCAGATACCTATAAGAAGAGTCAGAATTCCAAAACTGCTGAAGGAGATGAAGTTTTCAAATAGTATTGAGAAAAGATAAAAAATCTTTTAAAGCTATATTAAGAACAAAAGACATATCAAAGGAGTCAGAGACCTACTTTTAGGGATAGCTAGTGAAATGTTGATGAACAATGGAAAGAATCCAAAACTACTCCAATTCAATTTTTGAGTTCATTTAGTCCATTAAGAAGGATATCTCTATGTAGAAAAGAACATGGGTCAACTACAGTTAGGTGAAGGGTTCGTAAGAGAACGCATAGCATCTCCCAAGGAAGTGGATGAATTGCATCCCAGGGGACAGACAATTGCAGATGTGATTATGGAATTGTAAGGGCTTCAAAATCTGGGATGGACAGGTATCCTAATTTTCAAACCAGGAGAAGTATATTTAGGAATGTGGAGACCAGAAGACTGGCTAAAATATTTTCTTAAGCAAGCAGTACAAAGTGTAGTATGGAAAGAAGCCCATGGGGACATATCATTGCTATGAGGTTTCATCCATCCAGCGCCCTCTAGTTCCTGGTGGCAGAGAACCAGAAGACACTATCCTGCAGGGACATCCCTTCCTCCAAAGGGAGAATTTTAGGGTGGAACTACCATAAGGTAGTGAGTTCACACAGAACTTTGCTGTCCACCTTTTAGGGATTCCACTTATCTCTGAACCTCTTTCTGCAAGAGTCTCTAGAGATCCTTTACTGACCCCTTAATTTGACAGACATGGGTGCCTGAGTTGGCAAGGCCCAAGGAGCGGAAACAACCTGTCTGAGTTGACACAGCTATGAATGGCTTTGCTGGGATCAGAGCCAACGGAGCTGAGTCACCACCTGGGTTTCTGACCCTTTCTGCTGCACTTGCGCTTCCCAGCCTGCTCTTCTCATTTGTGGTACATCTGTCATCTCCCCAACAAGGCTACCTTCATTTCACATTTGTGGAGCCTTGATGGTGTGGCAGACACTGTGCTAGTTGCTTTGTAGATATAAACATGATTAAAATCTGCTTCTTGGATTTAATGAGCTTCCAGTGTAGTGAGGAGCCAGTGGCCAGCTTACAGAGTGAGACTCAATGGGAAAGGAATAGGTAGATTGCTAAGGGGTCATGGTGGAAGGCACCACTGTGGCTTGGAGGTTTCACCTCTAGGCATGAGCTCTCTGTGGATAGGAGACACCTTACACAACTTGGCATTCTTCACAGAGCCTGGCACAGCACGACTGCAGCCAGGAAAACCAGGTGCCACAGCCCTGGAGACGTCACAGAGCTTGCTTTAAAACTTAGAGGATCAGTCCCTGCTCTGAAGGATGCCAGAGACCAAGATATGTCCCTCCTTCCCCTCCATTTTTTCTTCCTTATGCCATTCAGTTCTCATTGGCCCCTCTTCAAAGATTTGATAAAGATTAGACATTTATTTTTGAGCCAGGATGTGTCACTAGCTGGGAAGCCAGAGGCCAGTGAATCATACCAGAAGGGCTTGGAGGCTGGATGGCACCCAGAACTGCCTGTGGATATAAGTGAAAGTTATGGGACAGAAAGTATTGCATTTTGGGGCCTACTCTCTGAGGCACTACAGGAGCATTGATAGCTTGCTTGGGAAATACAGAAAAAAATGGAATTGACCAAATGACCACACAAGTGTTGGGAATACTGCATTCTTTTCCATGGAGGCTTGCTCTCTGGGGTGCAGGCATATGGGGTGGTTTGGAACACACATAGCTCCCTGGACTGGACTGGTAAGGCCTGAGGTTTGACCTGGGGCCCCATCCAGTTCCAGAGGCCAAAAATGAGCACCAGGATCCTATGGGGTGGTCTTCTGGGGCCTCTGCTCCCGGGGCCACGCACCCATTTACCTGCAGTGAGTGTCTGTAGTAGGAGCCTGGTTCAAACTAGGTGGAGGGGGTTGCGAAAGGCAGAGCCATTAGAGACATTAGATTTTAAGAGCCAATTTTGTTCCTCTCTTTTTAGGTTGACCTTTAATTCAAGTATAGCCAATTTTCTGAGGCTAATAAGTACTTCGTATTGCTGAAGGGTGGTTAGAATGGAGACCTTCTAAAGCTCTTTCCATCTCAGGGATCTGGAATCCCATAAGAAAGACTTTGAGAAAGCCCATTTGTCTTCTTTCCTTTCCTTTTCTTTTTTTAATTTTAATTTTTATTATTTTTTAAAAGATTTTATTTATTTTCAGAGAGAGGGGAAAGGAGAGAGGAAGAGAGGAAGAGAAACATCAATGTATGGTTGCCTTTCACCTGCCTCCAGCTACAGACCCGGCTGGTGACCTGGCTTGCAACCTAGTTATGTTGCCCTGGCTGGGAATCGAACCAGTAACCTTTGGGTTCACAGGCCAGTGCCTTATCCACTGTGCCACCAGCCAGGGCTGTCTTCTTTTCTATCTCTGTCACTGTGTTATAGTCCTTATGAGTGGTGTGCTGTGGGCTCTTCTCTAAGCAGCAGTATCTCTATTTATAAAATGGGTGTAATACTTTCCACTGCCCTGAATTGTCACATGGAAGTGAAATAACATCTGTGAACATGCGTGACTGAGCTTCAAAGGATAAAACGTCCTCTTTTCTTCCTTCTTTGCTCCCTCTCTCCAGCATCTTACAAAGATCAGGATGCAATGGAGCCTATAAACTAAAGCCAATTTTCAACACAACGAAGTTATCTCAGTGAATAAGTATTTAAAAGACCCTCCTTGCCCTGCCCCAGACAAAAATTTTATCTCCTGGAAACCCTGTGATAGTGACTGCGATAATGGCTGGTGTGGTGCCATTAGTCATTGTTTTTGTCATATATTATCGCACTATACATATTAGTCATTAAAACTCTAGTGGGAAGTAGTTTTAAAATCATACCTTCTTAAATTAGGAGGTCACCGGCTAACCCCCTTACCCCCTGCTTTTTGCATAACTTCTTAACAGATGGTCATTCAGACTCTTCTTGAGTAATTCCAGTGACAAGACCTCACTCTGTTATGGGCAGCTCATGACATGTGATGCAGCTGAAGTTGATTAGACATCCTTTTCTAAATTGAAGTCAGTCCACCTCCCCCAAACTTGGTTGCATTGGCTCGAGTTCTATGACATAGGGCAAACAGAGGTGAATTTGCTCCGTCTGTCATTTGACAGCATTTTAAATATTTAAAGACAGAGACCTCTTTTCCATCCTGATGTAGCTTATTGTTTCTCATGTGACAGTTTGTAGATTCTGGGAAAGTTTCTAGATCCTTTACAATCCAGATTGCTGTTTACTAAGGATGCCCACATTCTCCAAAAGTGTCACCTAAATACCACCTGGGAGGGTTCTAACAATGTGAAAGATGGAAGGTTGAAATCTCCCTTGGTCTGGATTTAGGCTGATAACATTACAGCTTCTTTTTTTTAACCAGGTTGTACAATTATTTAATATTTAGTGTCTAATAAATTAAAGGTATTTCTACTGAGAATGCTATTAAATTAGGGCTTTCCTGGATTAGAGTGTTATATTGAGTAATTAAATATTTTAACCTAAATGCAGGTAACTTGAGCATTAGTTAAAAACTTCTTCCCCCTTTATTTTAGGCCATTGTTCTTGCCTGTTCACCGAATCTTCTTTTGTCACTCTACCTAGTAATGGCTCTTCCTAGCTTTGTGTCACCTGTAATTTTGAATAAGTGGGTCCAATGACAGAGGCCTCTAGTCCAACACTGAAGACTTTCCTAAAATTGGCACTTATCTGTCATACTTGTGGAAGTTTGCTGAACTGCAAAAATATTTAATAATTCTGTCATTGAAGCCACAATCTTGAGATATCCCAAGCCTGACCACTTCCTTAGTCATTCAGTTAGCAAGGGAAAGTTCATTTGTTAATAATATGAATGAGATGATATTGATCAGGATGAGGTTACTGGATGCCATGTACCCAGGTCAACTGATACAGGAATTGTCAATCTGGCCCAGAGGCAATATATTCATTCACTGGACAGTAGGAACATTGGGAAATGCACATGAGAAGTTCTTGATTTGCCTTAATGTCTCAGAAGGTTTAGGTGGAGCTGCATGGGCTTAATTCTTGCAGCAAAAGGAACCCTGACCCACCCAGGGGTCAAGATGTCCAATCTTCAAGGGCTTATCTGTTTTTACCCCATTCCATAAACCAGCAGTTGTATGTGAGCCTTCTGCAATTGTAGAAACCTGCTAAGGAATTCAAGGACTTAGACAATAGGGGAATGAGGAAAATTGTTACCTGGAGGAAACCTAAGACAACAAAAGCATTGAAACTGGGCTCCATGTTAAGAGAAGTAAACCAGAGGTTGAGGTCAGAGGGAGAAGGAGGTGGTGCTATGTGACTATTTTCCTGAAACCACAGACTTAGTTTAGACAGTTGAATTGATGGCATCCCACCCCTATCAACTGGTATGCATTGTAGGAGCCACCATGCTCAAGTCTGATCCCAATATTTGGAATCCCGTAGCCAATTGTGAGGGTCCCAGTCTCCTTTGAAAACATTTACCAACTTATCAGGAATGTGGAAGATAGGAACTTTGGGTGGAACTATCATATTTTTCATAATTTGTGCAGGCCAGTGAAGGGGACTTTTCCAAAAATATCCCAAATGACATAAATACCCACAGAGGACTAGAAAAAGAAGACAAAACCCAACTAAGCTAAACATTATGGACCTTCTAATACTAGAATCTAAGAAGAATCTCTTAAGTATAGGGAGATGGAACAAATTGGGGAGTACATTCTATGTAGGTTTCTTCATGGCATACTTCAGTTTCATTTAAAATTTCATAAAACAGAATGCCTTGTGGGGAAAAGTGACTTCATACTCCCTTGATGACTGCTTCATGGGTTAGAGCACTTTGAGGTTGATCTCTACCACTTTAGCCATCTGTTTCTGTTCATAGAAAGGCAGATGTAGTCTCATCCATTGTGGAAATGATGTCAATGAGTGTATTGGGAAAAGCCACTGAACCAGTGGCCAGAATGGCTAGGAATTGGGGAAGAGAATGGAGAGAAGAGTTGGAGAAACTGGTGGTGGAACATTGCATTTTTAGTAAGAGTTCTTGTGAGTCAAGTAGTTGCAGTGGGGAGAAATAATGTTGATAACAGTGCATGCTGGAAACTAGATTTTCTAGAATGATGTTTGTGCAAAGCTTTAGAACTTGGAATCATGAGTATATGGGAAAACTCCACTAAAGCTGATCTAAATGAAACTCTGTCCCAAATTGTGGCAACCTGAGCTCTGACTATCATCTTATCTTTAGCTATGGAACCATAGAAGCAGTCATCCATTAGCCTAGGAGTTAGAGTGGATCCAAGAATATTTCATACACCCTGATCTTTGCAAAGATTTGGAGATCCTGCCATATACGAGGATGAATAAAGAGGAAATTTGTCCACAGAGACCATCTAAAAAAAAAAATACCATAGAACAAAGAAAATTTAACATGATTGTGGCAAGTTAGAGGGAGAGAACTTCTGTTTCTTACAACATGGTGAAGACTGGAGGAATTCTTCAAGCTTTGACTCCTAAATATGCTGAGTAATTTATTCAATTGCCTTGCTGAGTTGGTAGGAAAGTAAAAGAAATCTTTAAAGCCTTGAAATGACAAGTTCTAGATAGCATTTCCCCACAGGGCATATGTGGATCCTTGGTTTCCTAGAGCTTAGACTTGAACTGGGCAGCAGACAGAGCACACATAATGTGGGAGAAACCATGAATACTGCAGAAAGTCAACATCACTGTAGGGCAACAGCTTCAGTATTAAATTAGGGCTTAAAAAACCCCATCCTGAAGAGATAGACAGTGGGGATCTTTCCATGTCTTGGCTTTGGTTCTGAGAGGAGGAAAATAAGGCAGAAGTCTTTTGTGAGAGTTCCTAACCACCAGCTTACCTTCACATGTATCTGGGGCCCAAATTCACAGCAACCCTAAGATTTGAAAACCAACCTCCAAGCTGAATATTTAAAGGACTCAGGATGGATTGTCCACCCAGGTCCCTGGAAGAATCAAATGAAAATCCTCCCTGTGGGATTTTATTTCTAAATTTCAGGACTCAAAAATTCCTGTACATAAATTTCTAAGGAATATGAATTTACACACACACACACACACAAACACACACACACATACACACAGTGCCAGAATCAGAAGACACAGTAAACTGCAGAAACACAAGGACAAAGGGCAAAGCTTGGATATATTGGAGTTGTCAAAAGTGGAATGCAAAATACATTTAATAAACTTTAAAAAGAAGGCATTTAAAAGGAGATTATAAGAAGTGACTAAAAATAATTGATAAGGATCCAAATAGAATTTCAAGTTGATTAGAGACATCAACGGCAGTGCTAGTCTCTATCATATCAGGGTCCCGTTACTGCCACTGCCTTCAGTAAACTAAGCTCTATAAGAGCCTCCTTGACTCAGCCCTGGCCTGCAGAGAGCCTCCACTGAACTTTATGGTTATGTTGGTATCTTTTCACCAGTGCGTTCCTTATGGCTTTTGTAAATAATGCGTAAACTATGTTTCAGGGGCGCATAATTATCTAGCAAGTCTTCTGGTTATACCTAGCATATCCATTCTGTCATGCCTGAGGGCCTTGAGAGTGTTAATCTCTTCATTTGCCATCTTTCATGGCAAGTCTGGCATTTCACCTCCACTTAGTGTGAGCCGCTGCTTTTTCAGTACTTCTGGAGGCCCTCCTCTGAGGGAGTTCAGGCCATCTCCTGAGGGTCTTGCCAATATTTGAAATCCTATGTCTCCATAGAATGCTCCCATGTCATTGAACTCTTCCCTGTCCAATTTTATCTTCTGGACTCTTGATCAGTCATTCTCAGAATCCAGACCTAAGCAAGCTCCTGCTGGGTACACTGGTTAGGTCTTGAAGCTCTTTGTCTACAAATCCCTTTCTCCCTTGCCCGGCCTTTTGCACACCCTGCTGGGTTTTGCTGCAGCTCAACCCTGGGGAAGGAAGTGGGGTGATTACTGACAGGGATACATGTTTGGAAGATAAGGACTCTACTCTTTTTCCAGCAAGGGGGTGAGGAGAAGATAATGGGGACCATGCTGGCTTTTAATAGGGTGAGATGGCACCTGCAAGCTCAAAAGTTTCAAAGGAGTCTTAGGAGTCAAGATCTTCAGAACCAATGACCCAAATGCCTCTATCCCATGTTTCAAGGTCCCAGATTTTCTCAGATAGGGTCCTGATTTTGTCCTAACAGACTTACGTGGTGTTCATTGAACTAGCTTTGAAATTCAGCTAGTCTCCTTATTGCCAGAAGAGCAGTGAGTGAACCAGCTCCCAAATATCATCTTGGTATCTGTGTTGGAAAGGGCAAAATCTCAGGAAGGCAGCACTCTTGGCAGCTGAGGTGGACCTGATGTAGCTGCCAGTTGTAAGCCATCTACAATCCAACACCTGGCAGCAAAGAGGGATAGCAAGTCCCTCTTTGAAGACGGAAATGGGCGGCTTCACAAATATGTAACGGCTGCAGCCTCTGACAATGCACACACATTTAGGATGACCATAACAAAATTGGGTTAGAATGAGAAGAGCACTTGCGATATATTTTAAAACTGGAATTGTTATGCTGAGAGATGGAATGTGTGAAATGTTATTGAGATAGATCAAATGAATAATAATGTAATTTTATTATCCTCAAGTACCCTTGAGGGGAAATATATATATAAAGGACCTAGGAAAAAGGGCCATATTATTGGCAGTGAACATTGCTAGAAACTAGAATGTGATTTTGAATTACCGTCTTCTTCTAAAAGAAACCAGAGTTTCTTGTAGAAATAGCTGGCCGGTCTGGAATGTATTAGATTAATCTGGAATGTTGTATCATACAAAATAGCAATGAAGGTAACAAAGATGACTAAGGCCATATCAAAATACTCAAGAACCAACTTGGTCAACATGAAGAGACTTCCATTGGCCAAAGAAGGGATAGTAAGAGCAGTAGGAGGGATTAGAAAGGGAATGTATTTAAACTCTTGAGATTATTATGATATTAAAAAAACTAATTGGTAATCTTTGGATGATGACAGAAAATCAGATCATTATCTTAAAGATGAGTCAATATGGTGAAAGAGTAAACATTTATTTTACCTTCCTGTATGAACTGTACCACTGGCTAACCAAATAGTAAGTAAAGGAAATATTTCTTTATATAATTATTTCAGCTAATAAACTAAAACAAAATTGTAGGACTAGAATGATCACCTATTACAGTTGCCAATAAATTCATGGATCTAGGCAAACAAGTATCAATGCTAATACCACAGAAAGAGGGACAACTGGACATCATATGCCTGCTGATGAAGAACACCATTCTTACCAGGATGAATCCACTTAATCATGTTTTTTTTTTTTTTTTAATTTATTTTTTATTTCCAGAGAGAGAGTAAGGGAGAGAGGCAGAGAGGGAGAGAGACATCAATGTATGGTTGCCTTTCACCTGTGTCCAGCTACGGACCTGACTGGAGACTTGGCTTGCAACCTAATTATGTGCCCTGGGTGGGAAATTGAACCAGCGACCTTTGGGTTTGCAGGCCGGCACCTTATCCACTTAATCATGTTATATGACCTTTTTGATACATTGCTGGATTCAGTTTATTGAGGATTTTAGCATTTATGTTCATTAGGATATTGGTCTATAATTTTCTTTCTTTATAATGTCTTTATCTGAGTTTGGGAGTCTTCCTGTCTCTTGAAATTTTTGTAATAGTTTGAGATGTTAGTTCTTTGAATGTTTGCTATAATTCAACTGTGAAATCATCTGGTCCATAACTTTTGTTTGGAGTTTTTGAATACTGCTTCAATTTCACAAGATGTAATCTGTCTATTGAGATTCTATGATTCTTCCTGATTCCATTTTGGAAGATTGTATGCTCCTAGTATTATATCCATTTCATCCAGATTGTCCAATTTGTTGGCATGTAGTTGTTTGTAGTATTTTCTTACAATCCTTTGTATTTCTTTGGTGTCAGTTGTTACTTTTCCTCTTTCATTTGTGATTGTACTTATTTGGGTCCTCTCTCTCTCTCTAATTTTTTAAATTGATGAACCTGGTTAAAGGTTTGTCAATCTTGTTTATCTTTTCAAAGAACCAGCACTTTGTTTCATTAATCTTTTATATTTTTTTACAATGCTCTATTTAATTTATTTCTGCTCTGATCTTGATTACTTCCTTTCTTCTACTCACTTTGAGCTTTGTTGTTCTTTATCAAATTCCTTTATTGTAAAGTTAGATTGTTTATTTGAATTTTTTTTTCTTGTTTCTTGAGATAGGCCTGTAATGCTATGAATTTTTTTCTTCGGATTGCTTTTGCTGTGTTAGATTTGGGGTTGTTGTGTTCTCATTTTTATTTCTTTCAGGATATCTTTTGATATCTTTCTCTAATTGTTAACTCATTCGTTATTTGGTAACATGTTATTTTGCCTCCATGTCTTTGTGTGTTTTTCTTTTTTTTTTCCCCTTGTGAAAATTTATTGAGACTTGTTTTGTGTCCTAACATATGATCTATCCTAGAAAATGTTCCAAGTGTACTTGAAAAGAATGTATATTCTGTGGCTTGGGGGTGAAATGCTCTAAAGATAACGATTAAATCCATCTGATCTAGTGTGTCATTTAAGGCCACCATTTCCCTGATGCCTTTCTGCCCAGAAGATCTATCCATTTATGTCAGTGGGGTGTTAAAATCTCCTACTATCACTGTAGTATTGTCAGTCTCTTCCTTTATATATCTATCAAGATTTACTTTACATATTTAGGTGCTCCTCTATTGGGTGCATAAATATTCACAACGTTTATTACTCTTGTTGGATTACTCCCTTTATTATTACGTAGTGTCCTTCTTTGTCTTCTTTGCCTTTGTTTTAGTCATTTTGTCAGATATAGTATTACTATGTCACTTCTTTACTTTCCACTTGCATAAAATATCTTTTTCCATCCCTTTACTTTTAGTGTGTGTGTATCTTTTATTCTGAGGTGGGTGTCTTAAAGACAACTTAGATATGGGTCTTGTTTTCTTACCCATTCAGCTACCCTATGTCTTTTTTTTTTTTTTTTTTAAGATTTTTATTTCATTATTTTTAGAAAGAGGGGAAGGGAGAGAGACATCAATGTATGGTTGTGTTTCACCTGCCTTCAGCCACAGACCTGACTGGAGACCTGGTTTGCAACCTGGTAATGTGCCCTGGCTGGGGAATCGAACCTGCGACCTTTGGGTTTGCAGGCCGGCACCTTATCCACTGTGCCACCAGCCAGGGCTTTTTTTTTTTTTTTTAATATTTTATTTCATTATCTTTAGAGAGAGGGGAAGGGAGAGAGGCAGAGAGGGAGAGAGACATCAATGTATGGTTGCGTTTCACCTGCCTCCAGCCACAGACCTGACTGGAGACCTGGTTTGCAACCTGGTTATGTGCCCTGGCTGGGGAATCGAACCTGCGACCTTTGGGTTCACAGGCCGGTGCCTTATCCACTGTGCTACCAGCCAGGGCCCTACCCTATGTCTTTTGATTGGAGCATTTAAACCTTTTACATTTAAAGTGATTATTGGTAGGTACTCATTTACTGCCATTTTATTTCTTTAACTGTGCCCCCACCCCCTTTTACTTCTTAAAGCAGGCCCTTCACCATTTCTTGTAATACTGGTTTGGTGGTAACAAACTCCTTTAGCTTTTTCTTGCGTAGGAAACTATTTCTCCTTCAATTTAAATGATAGCCTTTCTGGGTAAAGTAGTGTTGGTTGTAGATCCCTGTTTTTCACCACTTCAAATATTTCATGCCCATCTGTCTGATCCTAAAAGTTTCTGTTGAAAAATTATCTGTCTTTTGGGACCTCACTTATAGGTAACTAACTTTTCTCTTGCAGCTTTTAAGATTCTCTTCTTGTCTTTAACCTTTGCCATTTTAATCCTGATGTGTCTTGGTGTGGGCCTTTTTAGATTGATCTTGCTTGAAACTCTCTGTGCTTCCTGGACCTGTGTGTCTTTTTCCTTCACCATGTTAGGGAAGTTTTCCTCTATTTCTTCTAATAAGTTCGTGATCTCTTCCTCTCTCTCTTCTCCTCCTGGTACCCCTATGATATGGATGTTGTTACACTTCATGATGTTTCAACAATTTCTTAAACTTTCCTCATTAAAATTTCTTTTTCTTTTTGTTGCTCTGATTGGGTGTTTTTTTTCTACCTTGTCTTTTAAATCTCTAATTTGAGCCTCTGCTTCATCCAACCTATTGTTTTTTTTTTTCCTGTGTATTCTTGCTGTCAAATATTGCATTCTTTATTTTTGAGTGCTCACTTTTTATGATTCCTATATCCTTTTTCATACTGTTGTAGTTCTCACTATGTCCCTCAACCATCCTTATAGCCATTACTTTGAACTCTGTATTTGTTAAATTGCTTGTCTCCATGTCACTGAACTCTGTTTCTACACAGTTCTCCTGTTCTTTCATTTAGAGCTGGTTTCTTTGTCTCCCCATTTTGTCTGCCTCTTTGTGTTCATTTTTATTTATTAGTTAGATCTTCTCTGACTCCCAGTCTTCATGGGGTGGCCTTATGTAGTATGTATCCTGTGGGACCCAGTGGGCCAGTTTCCTTGATCACCTGAGCTTGGTGCTCCAGGAATGTCCCTCCTGTGAGTTATGTGGAGCCTTCCTTTTGTATTTGAATCTTGATTGCTGTTGGTCTGTTCATGCATGGCATTGACCCTCAAACTGACTGGCTGTGAGCTCAACCCGGATCACAGTATGTGAACTACTGTGCAAGTGCTGACCACATGAAGTGGAATTTGCCTCAGGAATGTTTGGTACCTGTCGAGATCTCCCTTTGGATATGCTGCTTGTGAAGCTTATTGAATCCTGTACTGATATTGTCTAAATCTGTCCACTGGGTGTGTTGGTTCTGGGCCTCTTTGGAGAGACTCTGGTGCAGGTCACTGTCAGATGTTGTCTGTGCCTGACCCTCAACAACTGGTTTGGAGCTACAAGTGATTCATAGTTTGTGGCTGCCTCTGCTGGGCTTGGGTGTGCACTGAGAGCACCAAGCCAAACACTGAGGCTGGCTTTTATCATCACTGGGACCAGGGGCAGGTGAGCAAAAGTCTCAAGGCACCCCATCATCCCCCTCCAGCTGCCTCCACTTTCTGGCTTCCTGTTAGGCTCAGTCATTGAAAGAGCCTCTGGCAGAGTCAGAAGGATGAGGAGGTAGGTGCTGGTCAGGTTTCAGGAAAGGTGTTGGGTGTGGCTCCCACCCCAAAGCCACATGACTCAATCTGTCCTGAATTTTGCCCAGACCTCAGAAGGGCAGATTCACTAGGAGCTGAGCAGGTAGGGCCTCTGGAGCCTGTGAGGGGGAACCAAGAGTCTGGAGCACCAACCAGGTTCATGGGAAAGTGAGGGGGAATGGGTTTCATCCTAAAGCCAGACAACCAGTCACTGATACCTGCTGCATCTTCCCAGACCTCTACACTCTGGCCAAAGCAGATGACTCCTCAGCATGGTGTAAGTTCCACAGGGTGGGGCAAGAAGGAGTCCAGAGGGTGGGGCAATTGCTTTTTCCTAGCTGATGCCACTTTGGGGAGTGCTCCACCCAAGAAAGATGGTGTCTGCAGTACTGGAGAATGACTCAACACAGGGATCCTGGTACTGTCCCCTCAGGTCTCTTCCCAGAGCCACAATCCCCAGACTTGTTGCAAGCGACTATAATTCTCTCCAGCCTTCTCTGCTGGAGTCCAGGGTGAGTGGCTGTGGATGAAATTTGTGGATTGGCCCTTTAAGGGGGTACCTGTACCTCTAGCAGATTTCTATGTCTTTGAGGTGGACAGAAACCCTACTGCTGTTCACAGCCAGATGTTATGTGGATGCCTCTTTCTGGCTCTGAAGCTCTGGGCTAGGAAGCCAGACTTGGGGATCAGGCCTCATGCTTCTCAGGGAGGACCCCTATAGCTGAGATGTGTCTCCAAAACCTTACCTGCTGCCTACAGGAGTGAAGCCAGCCCTTCTCTGCATTTCTGCCTTTCTTACCAGTCTTGAGGTAGCTCCTTCTGTAAATCCTTGCCTGTAAGACTCCTCTTAGGTAGTCTTTAGTTGGTTATTTAGGATGATAGTTTTTAGTTTAGTTGTAATTCCAGTTTGGTCCTGGGAGGAGGTAAGTGTAGCTTCCAACTACTCTGCTGCCATCTTGAAATCCCTGGAAAAATTTATAAAAATTTAAAATCTCTGGCAAGATTACCTACATAAATATAACATAGAAGATAAGAGAATATAATGAATAACTTATGCTAATCAAATTTGAAAACTTATGTGAGTGGGAAAAATTCCTGGACTCAACATTATAAAAACTTACCAAAACTGATCCAAGAAAAAATAGAAAATATGAATGTTCCTATAACCATTTAAGGAATTAAGTTTTTAAAAGACTTTCATAAAAAGAAAACACCACATTCAGAATTTTTTATAGGCACATCTTCTAAAGATGCACTCTGTCATCACTTTTATTTAACATTTTTCCAGAGGGTCTAGCCAGCAAATAAGGCAAGAGTTATAAATGAAACCTCGAAGGTTTGGAAAGAAAGACATGAAACTCTTTTCAGATGATATCCTTATCAATATAGAAAATTAAACCAATCTATGAGCAAATTATGAAAAGTAATAAATATTTATGAAGCTTGTAAAATACCAGATCAATATATGAAAGTATGTTGTGTGTCTAGACAATGGTAATATCCAGTTAGAAAATGTATTGATATTGAGGTTCAAGTGAGCCCAATTAATAACACCTTTCATCCCAGCCTGAGGTCTGAACCAGACCAAAGAGTAGGCAGAGAGAGGCTGAAACACTATTATCATTAATGTTGAGTTTGAACAATGTGGCTTATATTTGTGTATAGAGCACTTCATAGTCCTCCTGAATTCCAGAATTAGATAGCCTTATTCAACGAGTCATTATCAGTATAGGAACTGCAAAGGCCTCTTCTATAGGGGAAGGGTCTTTTCTGTTAAGCTTTCTGCAAGGCTTAGGGTAATCAAGAACACATGTTCTCACAGACAGAACAGCTCTCATGAGGAAGGGAAGAAAGGGCCCAGGCAAGAAAGCCAAGTTTATCCTTGCAAACCATTAATCAGATTATGTGGCTTTTTCCCCTGCAGAGCCAGCATGAGTGAGGGGTGGAGACAGTCCAGGACTTGTTTCACAGGTGAAGCTCCCTCCACGTGGGAGGAAACACTCAGAGTTGGGGAGGAGTACCTTCGTCCTCCCCACAAAAAGAATTTATAATGTCCCTTTCTGCCCTGCCCCCCGCCCAAAGTCCAGCCTCTACAGGAGGATATTAATAAAAGATACACAAAATCTTTATGGAGAGAAGCATAAAAATTTACTGGAAGACATTGAAGAAGACTTAAAAAGGAAGACTAAATATTGTAGAGTTGTTCATTTTTCCCCAAATTAACCCACAGATTCAATGTAATTCTAAAAAAATTCTAAGCGAGGGATTTGGAGAATTTGATTAGCTATTTTTAATATTAATATGAATGAACAAAAAGTTCCTAAGTAGCCAATGCACTCCTGAAGAACAAGGTCAAGGTAGAAGGCCCTGCCCTATCAGATCCAGTCTTATTTCCAGCATTAGTAATTAAGACAGTATGGTCTGGGTGCAGGAATAGGAAAACCTCCCAATGGAGCAGAATAGAGAGACAAGAGGCAAACTCATGCATATCCCATAAAAACCCACCATATGACAAGCTGGCGCTAACAATCAATTAGGAAAAGATGAACCATTTAACAAATAACTTTAAAATAACTGGTTCTCCATGTCAAGGGGAAAAGCTGGAATCTACCACACATACATGAATTCTAAAGGAGTACAGAACTTCAACTGAAAGGGAAAACTTGAAATTTTTAGAGAGAAACATCTTTTGATGTTTGGAAGTTGGAAAGGATTTCTTAAGATAAAAAGGAGCAAACTGTAAAAATTCAATTGATAAATTTGACTGCATTACATTAAAAACACTTTTTTCTTCAAAAGAAAATAAAAATACAAGCCACAAATTGTTAGAAAATAGTTGCAACATATTAATCAGTAAAAAAATTAGTGTTTAGCCCTGGCTGGTAGCACAGTGGATAAAGCACCAGTCTGAGAACCCAAAGGTTGCTGGTTCAATTCCCCAGCCAGGGCACATAACCAGATTGCAAGTCATGTGTCCAGCCAGGTCTGTAGCTGGAGGCAGGTGAAAGGCAAACATATTGATGTCTCTCTCCCTCTCTGCCTTTCTCCCTTCCCTTCTCTCTAAAAATAATAAATAAAATCTTTAAAATAAAAGAATCAGTATTTAGTTTATATAACAAGCTCCTGTGAATTAATTAGAAAAAGAGGCCCATTAGGGGGGAAAAATGGACAAAGGATGTGAACAAACATTTCACAGAGAAGAAATAGGATTGATCTATAAATATGAAAAGATGTTCAAACTCATAATAACATCATAGTTAGGTAGCACTTCATATCACCCAGGTTTGCAAAATTAACAAATCTTACAATAGTACTGTCAAGGATGTAGAATAATAGAGACATTCACACACTGCTTGTTGGAGTATAAACCAATGTAGCCACAATTAGAAACCCATTTGACATTCCTTGTTATAATTGAAGATGTGAATATCCTATGAGGAATTCCTAGAGAACTCATCAGGTGCATCAGGACCCATGGGCACGATTATGATTATAACATGATTTGTAACAGCAAAATCTGGAATCAATGCAAAATACATCAACACTAGAATGGAAAATAGATAAATTGTAGTTCATTCATGTAATGAAATACTATACCAAAGTAAAAATGACTGCACTACAACCATATACACCAATGCGGATGAGTCTCATGTTGAGTCAAAAAAACAAGTTATGAAGAGTATGATTCAATTTGCTTCAAGATACAAGGTAAATTTGAACAATTTATTGTTAGGGATACGTTGGTAAATGGTAAAAAACACACATGAAAACAAGGGGATAATTAACAGCCAGGTCAGAACTGTGGTCACCTAGGGGTCAGGGGTGAGGGAAAGGCTCACATAGAAGTTCAAAGACACTAATATCCTGTTCTTAAAACGAAGTGGAGGGTGCATGTGTGCTTATTTAATTAATGTTCTTTGTGTGGTACTTATAAATTACACATACTTATAGTACAATGTATTTTATCTAAAGAATGAAAGGATATTCTGAAAATGAAATACTAAAGGATTTAGGATAAAACTTCAGCAAATTCCTTGGCATCTTCAGTGAAATTCAAGAAGATGTGACTTCTATAACTGAGGAGTAGAAAATTCTACAGAGATAACAGGCTTACAAGACAGTGTTGAGATATAAAGACAAGGGTATAGGATAAATTTTCAAATGATAAAATATCAATATGCAATAGCTTAATTAGAAATCTACATTGGAGGCAGTAAGAAGATGATTCTAAATTTGGAAACAGAGTCAATAATGTGAACATACTTCAGGAGATCTTCTAAAATGTGGAGGCAAAGGGATGAAACTGATGTGAGAGGGTGATACTTCCTCTCTGGAGCTGGGTTTGCTGTTAGGTGCTATTACAGGTGCTGGAGATGCAGCAGTCTCTTCTTGTAGAGACACGGCCAAAACACAAAGCAGGTATGTAAGTTGTATATTACCTTGGAAGGCCTGGAGGTCAGCTGAGAAAAGTCATGCAGAAAAGGGGTGGGGGGAGGGCACGTAGAGTATTGAGAACATGTTAGAATTTAGAATAAATTGATCAACAAAGGTTTCATTTCCTTGAGAATGTGGCATTTGAGCGAGGCTGGAAGGTGGTTCAGGAGCAATAAATAAATAAATGTACAAGGTATATACAGAGACAGTTGAGAGGAAATTGAAATCCAATTTAGGTAAGAAAGAAGAAGTAATTCTTTTCATTTCCAATTCCTGGTCCCAAAGTACATTCATCCTAGGAGATATAAAAGAATGTATCTATAATCACTCCTGCTAAAACGAAGATACATTAATGTTCTCTTTCTTTTTAAATAGGAAAAGATTCTGGTACTGACCAACTGTCTTTGGTAGAATTCTAGAATGCATTAAAGGAAAAAAAAAAAAAGGGTGATTGTGAGCATTTATAAATGACCAGGAAATAGTAATTGGTGCCTAAATATACCTTATTTTATAATATGCTCCAATATCTTTATATGATTTTGTGTGTGTGTGTGTAACACAGATTCCATGGTCAACCAATTTGAAATCTACATGGAATATCACTAACTAGAGCCTCACAATGCTCATTAGCTCTCCACAGTAATGAGCTGGTTTTATTTTATTTTAAAAATAGAGAACCAGATTGACTTTGGGGGGAATGGGTGGGTGGGTGGGGGGACAGAGGGGAGCAAAAAGGGGATGGATGTAATACAACAACAATAAAATAAAATAAAATAAAATAAAATAAAATAAAATAAAAATAGAAATAGAGAACCACTCCTTAAAACAACAAAACCTCTTTCTTACTGGCAGAGGAGTGTCCCACAAGACGCACTTGTACATACTCGATGTGAGAAGGATCAAAGATGGAATTAGAATGTGAAGGAATTAGACTAGACAGTGGAGGGTTTTGGAGCAAGATGGGACTGGACTAGACTCGAATAAGCAAGAATAGCCCTCTATGATCCTCGTGAGCAGCAGGGGTGGTGGTAGGGAGAGTCAGGCTGGCTTAAAGGGCCAGGGGAAGAGCAAGCAAGCACTCCAGCCAGCATAGTCCTCTCAGAAGAAATCCTTCCAAGCTAAATCATTTTTCTTTGATGGATTTATTGAACTTGTAGATCGAGGGACTGCTGTAAACCCAGTACATTTGATTTCAGAAAGGCATTTGACAGAGTTCCTCGTAAATCTTCCTATGGAAATAGGTTAAGTGATTGTACGAATGTGGGACTTAGAGCGGATTAACTCAGTTATTCCTCAAGAGCATTGACTGTTGGAACAGTGATGTCAGAGTGGAGGGAAGCCTCTCAAAGTCTTCTAGCCGGACGAATACAGAGCAGTGGAGAAGGCCTTGGAGCCAGCCTGGCCTCTGCTACCTGAGTGCCCTGGGGAAGTTCTCGGTTTTCTCATCAGTAAAGTGGGGTTATTCATTATACCTCACCTGTACATGAGGATCGAGATGAGAATTAAATGTACTAACTCATGAGAAATTTAGAACAGCGCCCAGCACATGTTCTTAAACATTCAATGTTTTAAAGTCTAAAGTGTTGAATGTTCTGTCCTGGGCCCTATTGTATAACAACTTTTCTGTTTAAATCTTGGGCTTGATAAAGACATAGAAGCCACTTTCCTCCTCAGATGACATTGTCAAGATTCAAAAACATTTCAATAGACTAAACGAAGCCTTTATGGCTGTGGAAACAAAAGTTTCAGGGACAAAGGTGAAGATCAGCTTTAGGCTTCAAAAAATCATCAGCATTCAAGATGAGGTGAGGGCAACTTCAAAGTCAGGTAATGCAGAAAGAAAACAAAAACCAAAACAAAACATAAACCATCAAGTGTTACACTTGTCATTTTTTTTAAAGAACAAAAGATAAGGGAAGTAATGGTTCCAGCATTTCCCACATTCACCAGATCACCTCCAGAGGCTTTTCTCCCTGTCTGGGAGCTTCTTGCCTGCAAGACGTCTTTGAGCAACGGCCTGTGCTTTGGGGCTGTCTGACCGGGTTGGTGGGGGTGCAGTGCTGACTATGCTGTGTCTTGTGAGCCATTTCAGGAAACTAGTTAGTTCACAGAAGAGACTCAGAGGAGACCCTGCACCCATTTTGGCCTATTTGAATGTCTGCCATGAAAAGATTAATTTGATTTAATTTTGGGGTTTGCTGGTTTGAATTACAGGGAAGCAATTTGGGGCAGAATATGGAGAAGAGCTAATAAATAAAAGACCTAGACAGTACCTTTAGGTGGCAAGCTCAGGTCACCCCAAAACCAGGGAGACGGCCCCCAACTGAGAGGGCCTGGTGACAGAGGAAATCCCTGAATGGGGAGGAATGTCCTGCTACATGCCCTCTAAGGCCACTGTCAACTCTGATTCATAAACAGGATCTAGTAGGTCTGGAGAATTTTCTCTGGGGAAAAAAATACAAAGATTTCACGAGTTTATAAGACATCTTCTGGGAAGTGCATAGGGCATGTGGGAGCTGGTCTGTGGATTTCTGGAAAGATAGCAGTGAAAGAGGCCACTGTCCCCTGCACCCCCCAGACTACAACCCTGGAGCCTATCTTTTTTCACATCACGGAGAAGGCCATGGAGACAAATCCTTTTTTGGGAAAAATAAAATAAAAGAGAAATGAAGCAAGTGTGTCTGTAGAAAGGGAGCACTTGCTTGGAGAGTTTGTTTTACTCTTTTGTTATTTTCTAAGCAGCTTGGCAGCAGACCTGTTGGAGACGATGTCTGTACTGCTGAATGAGTTTCCACGTGTTATAGGCACAGATGTTTTGGAAATCTAAACAAGCTGTCTGGAGCTGCTGCTTCAAGTGAAGAACTAACTGGTTTCAAATAGTGTGGCAGTCCATTTCACCTGAATATCTTAAAATACTCTGTGTGTGCATGAAGAGCAGTTTTAACTGCCCGACCTGATCGTAGCCTCGTGGAGATGATCGGAACCTCTATGCTGTGGAAATTGGGGGCCACAGAGAACCAATGCTACTACAACAAAGGAGGAATGCTCCTCAATAACCCTCTGTTCCCACCGAGGAGGACTTCTCTTCCACCTCCTTTCATCTCAGGGTGGATTTCATCAGGCTTCTGTGCCCCTCCCTGGTTCTGAATGATAACGAAGTTAAACAGAAAAACAGGGCCCAGATCTTCGGGAAGCCTAAAATTCATATGGGGACCTCCTGTCACCTGTGTGGCATGACTTGCAGATCATTGTAAGGCAATTCCTAGATAAGCAGGTCTGGCTGTGGCAAGGATGAAGACAAGCCATGTCCCATACACTGATACAATATTTGCTTTTTGAAGGACTCATGTTGTAGCAGCTTCTTAGGAAACACATTTACTAAATGGGGTAGATTCAGAGTCTGTTACATAAATCTCAAAGTGCATGGCTAGTGCAACTGTTGTACTTGGCTTCAGTTCCTCAGGAGACATGTTAGAAGGAAGTATCACCCAGGAACTTGGTATGGACTTGCTGGCAGCAAAACGTGTGTACCTTCTACTTGGCTTTGTGCAGAAATGGAAGCAAGAATAGTTCAGACATCTGTATTCAGCAACACTGCTTAAGTCATGTTTGCCTGAAGAATCAATACATGTTGTCATTCAACATGCACTTTGTGCATCTCCATCTTTTGTGGACTAACACCTGCTCAGGATGTGGCTTCTGACTGCAAGGAAGATCTTGTTCCTCTGGAGGCGACAGATTTGTGAACAAAAATTCTAATATACAGGATATAAAGAATTAATCAAGCCATCTTATTTTTCAGCCATGGGACAAAAGGAATTCTTCAGGGTTGTTTTGCTGGTCAGGTGCTCCAAATGGAAACATACATGCATTTTTATTTATTTTTCAACTTCTAGTATATCATGGTAAAGAAAAAAGGAACAAAACAATATTAACAGAAAATGATAAATACTGTTTTATTAAGAGTTAAAAGAATGAGGAAGAACTTTTCTTTTTCTAGTAATAATTACCTATCTGAAGGGATTATGTCATTATTTGCTCAATCCTCAGGAACCTCACTAATGGCAATGCTTTCCATGCAATGAAAATTATGTAAAGAGAGGGAAGTTGGATTTAGGACTGACTTCCCCCTTTTAACTTTGAAGGCTTCCCACTATGTCCCTTGCATGAGGGACAGGGATTGCATAAAGGAGGTTGGGTTCCTTTCACCAGTAACATGCACCTGTTACATTTGTTAAAGATGGCAATATTACACAGCCATTGTCCTTTTACTGTCAGGACTTCTCTTCTCATGTCTTTCATTTGAGGGGACTTTCATTTCCAGTTTGAGGTTGAACACACTCGCTCCTCCTCAGAACCTGCGGGCCTGTCCTTATTCTGGAGGAGGCCATCTGCCAGCACGCTGAGTGTGCCTTGGCATCTTGTATAGCGTCTTCAACAGGAAACCCAAATTACCTTGTTCCTTCTCTCTGAGAACTTTCTTTAAGTTAATGAACTGTCTGTGAGCTCGATTTCTTTGCTCCCAGCTGTCTGTCTGCACAATGAGAACCAATCATCAAAATGAAAAGAGGGCTTTGAGATGGACAACCATCTGCATCTGAGACCCTCTGAGCCTTAGTTGTCTCGTTTGTGAATAGAAGGAGTTTAATGGATATAGAGGTTCTTTAGAAATGGTAAATGGCTAAAAAAAGGTTATCACTAGAATATTGCAATGGCAAGAGGGTTCTTTTCTGGAAAATTTGGAGCCATCCTTGACTACTCCTTCTTTATCGCCTACATGTATTTTTTCCTCCTGATTCACCTCTGCAGCTCCAGGAATTTTTCTTCTCACTGTTACCACCAGAGTCTATGTTCTCATTCCACCAACATATCTCCAGCCACCTTCTCCTCTTGGCTTCTTACAGGCAGCTGGAGTGGAGATCCTGTCCTGCTGCTCAGGGGACTATTGTGCTGCCTACCCAATGATCCCAACAATTCTATTTGTTTTTTCTGACCTCCAGTGCCTGCCATCAACATTTCTTAGACCCCTTTCTCACCACCTCAATTTTCCTGATTCATTAACATGCATTCCTTGCTCTTAAAGTATATTAAAATATGTAATATATATTTTCAACTACAAGAATGTGACTTTAACAGTCTGATTTTTTATGTTTCTTGTACTTGTTCAATAAATGTTGCTTTTTTTTTTTTTTTTTTTCTGTGCCAGGCAGTGTGCTCCATGCTGATGAACAGAAGCTCTGGAAGACATGTTCCTTAGTCTTAGGGCAGCTCTGTGGAGTATGTAAGATCTGGCCTCGACTCCTGGCTCTGACGTTGACGAGGTATGTGATCTTGGATAAGATGAATAACCTTTGAACCTCAGTTTTCTCACCTGAAGTTGTAAAGAGTAAATGAGATAATGAGCATGACTAATCTATGTTGTTGGTCTTCTATAAATGTTGTGTTATTACTGTTGTTGTCATTATTATTATTAATGAGCCATGTCAGCCAACTCCTGGAATTCATTCCTTGTAAACAGCTTATATAGGAAAGAAGGAACTGGCTGGCCCTGCTCACAGTAGGCAAGAGGACTGTGTTTAAGAGAACAGGTGAGCTCTTCCCTAGTGGTATCATGAAATAATTAAGAAGAATTTGGTGGGAAACACCAGTTTGTTCTTGCATGGTGGCTGATGCAGCTTGGGGGACACAATTACATGCAAGGGTATGGCCATTCACACATTTTCCTGTCTAGGAATGTCAGGGCCACCCCCTTTTTTCCTTTGCTACCTACACCTACATTTACAGTGGGCTTCCTGTCTTTGCACTTTGTCCCCCTGCTTCTGTTGTGAAACACAGCAGGTTCTCCCTGGATTACAGTGTAACTCCTTTACTTCCTAAGGTTTGGTAAGCTTCTAGAAGATGGAATATTTTACTAATATTTATGCTCCCAGTAATGTTGCATTAGTAGGTGCTCTAAAAGTGTGCTGTATGTTGAGTATAACTCCCTGGGTAAGTGCATGGATGATAGAAGTAGACAGGTCTGGTTCTAGTCATGGCATCACCTCTTACTTGCTGTATGACATTGAACATGTTACTTAGACACGTTATGCCTAAATGTCTCCATCTATAAAGAGAGAATGGCAATGGTACTACCTTCATTGAGGTTTAGTGAGAAATACTGAATTCTTGAAACACAGTGGTGCTCCACAATTGTTAATGGTCCCAAAGGCAGTGGCTTTATACAAACTAGGCTGTTTTATACTCGAATATATGAAACAAAGCATTTAATTATTTATTGAGTGGGTGTTTCTTCTGCCTTGAAGGTGGGAGCTGAGTCTTATTTCTCTCCACATCTCTAGTGCCTGGGAAGTAGACAGGTTAAATAATTGTTTTAAATTCATCATATTTTCTATTCTATTCTTACATTCCTTCTGAAGAAAAGTCAATCTCCTAGCCTTAGAAATTCACAGGCTCTTCTAGGGACAGTCTGGCTGTCAAAGAGGTCACCTCTCACACATTGTCTATCATACCCATCTTCTCCCTTCCTGGGCCCACCGAATGCAGAGAAGGGGAGAGGGAAAAGCAGGAAGGAGCACACAAGCTCTCTAAATTGCCTCAGTCTCTGGGTTGTGTTTTCCTGCAGTCTGAGAGGTTTTGTTTTTGATTTAAAGAAACAAAATCATTTCCAAGTAAAACTCATTTTGTTACGGTTCAAAACCATTTCATTTGTGATATTATTTCCTCTGCTGAGCTTACAACTTTCTAAACTCCTCTGAGCCTGGAACAGCTCCAGGGCTGGGTGTGCTTCTGAGTGGGCCCCAGGTCACCCCTCTGCAGAGCCCACCACTGGCTGCAGAGATGCGACTTGGGGAAATCCGGCTTCTGTTCACATCCACATGGGCAGTATCCTTTCAAGTGGGCCTTCCATGTCTTCTTGCAAAGGCCTTTTTATACTCTAGTGTTAGTTATTTGAACTTTCCCTGCAGAAAAACATAGGGTCTATGGGCAGATACAGCACAGTGGGGGTCAGGGCTGCGGAGTTGAGCATCTCTGAATGGTTTTATTGGCCAACGGTTGGGGTTGCTTTAGGATATCTGAGAAAAAAATCTGTGGAATCACATATAGTGACTATTTGTCCTCATAATTTGCGATCTTAGAGGGCTCCCACTTTTCCTCAAACCCCCACCTATGCATTGCACAACTTGGGGGTGGCCAAAAAATATCTTTCTTCATGTGATGGCTGTGCTGCAGCACTGTGCTTAAAAGCTGTTGCATGGGCACCTGGGCCTTTTAAAGCTGTTTTTGAACAGGGAGAAAAATTTAGCCTGGGTCATGGAATTCACTGATGTGAAATTTTCTCAAGTAAGAAGCCACCCAACACAGAGAGAAGGAGGGCTCATGGGCAATGTTTTCCTTGTGGCTAAGAGGTAGTTCAGACCAAGGATAGGATACAACACTGAGATCAACTTTGAATCAATATAAGGCCAAACTTTCTAGCATAATGTTCTTTAAAAATGGACATTTTGCCTTGAATGGAGTGAGTTTCCAATCACTAAATTTGTTTAAACAGACCAAATACCAAGGAGACACGTTACAGAGGAGATTCAAACAAATGACTATTGATATTCAATGACCTCAGTTATCCCTTTCAACTCCAAGGTGTTGTGATTGGATTAACACATGCTCATTTAATGAACACTGAGAGCCTGGTGTGTATACCAGATTCCTTGAGGTACCATGAGACATGCAGAAATAAATGAAGACAAGCCTTCATGCTTAGCCTTACCCAGAAAACAAGATACCTGTGTCAGTTATGATCATCTAGTTATGCTAATTTCAGAAAGTTAAAACATTGAGTGCTTAAATTCTCATCCATGCTGTATGTCTTTCATAAAGTCATGGAGAGGGTGAAACTCTGCTTCATATCACCCTCAGGGATTCAGGCTGACAGAGGCTCATCCTTGTGGAGTGTCAAAGGTTGCTGAAACAGTAGAAGAGGGAGAGTCATGCACTGACCCTTCAGCTCCTACTTGAATGTGACGCTTGTCAATTCTGTTGACCTGATGGGCTAAAGCAAGTCACATGGCATGACTACTTTCAAGAGGTGGTGAAGTGCAGTCCTGTGCTGACAAGGAAGAGAAGCAGAAATATCAATGGGCAGGGTCAATGACTGTTCTATCATGAGTACATGCAATAACTGAACAAGAATATAAGATAGTTTGTAATTTAAGAACTAAATCTAGGAAGTGCTAAATGAAAGTTTCATAAATTAACGAATAAATAGGAAATCCGTGATCATCGAATAATAAAGAGGAGATTTCCCGGCAGAGGTAGGACATGAACACACCACTAAAATGGGGGAGGTGAATACGTTTGAAGCGCAGACAGAGAAATAATATCTTCATAAGAGGCAAGTACAGAGAATGGGAAGAGAACTGAAATTTATGTATTACCTATTATATTCCAAGAGCTTTGTCAAAAGTTTTGCATTTTGTGATCTTTATTATATAGATGAGACGGAGTCTAAGACTGACCATAAAGCTTATTCTCCCCAAAACATACCTCCAGTATATAGAGAGCTAGACTCAAACATAGCTGTCCTTGGCTTCAAAGTTGCAAAATGTTCTGTCTCACTGCAAGAAAGCAATAAGCATTATGTTTTCCCAGGAGAGAAGGAGACTGGGTTGTCTAAAGCTTCCCTGACAAATAGGGGAAGATGAACTTGGAGGATTTTGGCTGTGGAATGGGTCTGGAACTAATAAGATCAACAGTGGGAAATCACTAAAGTTCAGGTTAGATATATGAGATCTGTTCAGAAGGTATCCAGCCATGTACTATAAAAAATAGAAACAGTTATTGAAGAAGATACGAGATACAAGAAACATTGTGCATAGGACAGTGATGCCTCAGTCCCCTTCAAAATAGGCACCTTGGGACCTCACACAATTCTCCCAGTTATTATCAGCTGCTCCATCATATTTTTCTGAATCTCATAGATGGTCTGAAATCTCTTCTAAAGGTGATTTTAGTTTTGGGAAAAGCTAGAAGTCACAGGGTGCCAAACCTGGCTGTAGGGCGGCTGAGTCACCTGGGTGATTTGATGTTTTGCCAGAAAAACTGTATGACATGTGTTGCATGAGGAGGCATGTTGTCATGATGAAGCTGCCAAACACCAGTTGCTCATAGCTGCAGCCTTCTGAATCATCGGAATAGTTTCTGCAGAGGAATGTTCAAGCTCAATGCAAAATCTGATGCAGATTCTTCATTGCTCTACTTGCTCAGTCATTTTGAATGTGATGTCCATACAGTACACATGCTCACTCAATGGCATCCACTGCCCCCACTGACTAGTATAGTAAAGTTGTCACTGTTCACGCAGGTGCATTCCAGTCCATGTTCCTTGGCTGCCAGGTTACATAAATGTTGTGCAAACTGTTCTCATTATATTAACAATGGCTGGACTTTTTCTGGACCAACCTCATTATATACACATGCTATTTTAACTTAACCCTCCCAACCTGGTAGGTGAGATAAATATCCTTGTTTTACTAATTGAGGAAATGGAGAAAGATTAAACAATAACTTGTCCACAGTGTTGCATGTAGTGAGAGGCAGAGCCAGGCTTGACCCCAGGTTTTTTCCAGCAGTAAGCGATGGAAGATAGCCCTCAGCCACTCGTCATGACAGACCCAGTCTAACAGATATAAAAGGGACTTTCCATAGCAACTAGCACTCAACATAGTGCCTGGCACTGCCACCCTCCCTGTAGGTGTTTGTTGAATAAAATTTAACCTGAACTCTTTTGCAACTCCATCATAAATGAAAAAATAAATAAAGCCCCCAAACACCTGAGACCCAGAGCATTAAGTGGCTTGTTTGAGTTTGAATAGCTAACAAATGCAATGGACAAAAACTTGTTTGCAAGAAGAAAAGAGCCTGATTATTTTAACTGAGATGAGGCAGCAAATATATCTATACTCATCGAGATAGGCTAAGTTATACAGAGAGTGTGTGTTTCTGTAGTATAATCAAATCTCACTGGCTGAAAGCTTTATAAAACAAAGGTTTATTTCTTGTTCATGCTTCAATCCTATAGGTTGGCAGGGGACTTAGCACAACCTGGTCAATCAGGACTTAGGCTGACAAGGGCTTTACCATTTTATGACTTTACCATCTTGACATCAACTTTGGAGTTCTCTGCAGTTGAGGAGGACAGCATGGAGAAGTGCACATGGGTACTTAAATGTTTCCACCAGAATATGACCCATATCTCTTCCATCACTCTGCATTGACTAAAGCGAGTAAGGTGCCACTCCTAACTTTAAAGAGGCTGGGCAATGAGATCCTCCCTCGTGCCTAGAGGGACCAGGGAACTGGAAATACTGATGCTCTGCGTTTCTTCCTTATTTTATTTGCTCATAATTTTTTTTTTATTACAGTAAAACATATGTAACGTAAATTTACCATTTGAACCATTTTAAATGTACAGTTCTGTGGCCTTAGGTACATTCACATTGTTGTGCACCAGAATCAACTTGCTTTTAACTTGAGTGCTAAAGATCCTGGTTTCTATCTTTTGTACATTCCTGCATATACTAAACTGTATCCTTCCCTCTGTTCTTGCAGTCAGTGTAGGCCATGGGAAGGATGGCACCATAGAAATCACTCTGAAACACCATCTCCTGCTCTGTCAAAGGTGGGCACTGTTACATCTCCTGTCTTCTGGGGTGGTGGTGTTTTGCCTGTTGATTCCATGACTCTTTTCCTTGGCACTTGGTGTGGAGATGGGTCCCCTACCATGTGGACCTAGGCACCACAAAAGACCTGAACTCCCCCTCCCCTCCCTTTTTGGGAGAGGAAAAACATGCCAAAACTCTTCCATGGTTATGGAAGCTGGGAGAACAAAAATACCTCAAAATAACACAATATAGCACTTCTACAACTTAAATTTCTCTAATAAACTTGCAGATTGAATAAGCCTAAGTTAATATTATTAAAAATGTTCAAAGGCCTCTTGGTAGGGAGCCATCCTCCAGGCGTGTGTTTTCTGCCCTTTCTGCTCCCTAGCAGTTCAGCCTAATTTGGAACAAAGAAAAAGTGAGAGAGGTTAACCCATGTCAATTTGTGTGTTTCACTGTGGTGGCTTTGCCAGCTGTATCATTTCTCTGTTGAGATTGTCGTTGACATTTCAATGAGCACAAAGTCTTCACATCTTTCCATTGGGATGTAACAAGGAGGGTCACTCTACAAAGATATTCCATATCCAAATAGAACTTCCTTTGGAATCTAGAAGTCAGGAAAGACTCATAATGTGGAGGGAGGCTTAATTGGAAGCATCTATTCAGCCATTTGTTCAGAAAAATCTTAACGAAGTACCTACTATTGTGCCCAGTTCTATGTGGAGATGCTGGAGTAACTTAAGATGAATCGAATGATTCCTTCCCAGTGAGTTATAGTCCAGGGGGAGGACTCATTTATTGTGTATGGATGACCTCACCTGCCCAGATACTGTGCCATAATGCAGCATGACCCTCACCACCTGGCACCACACAGCCACGTCTCTTTAGAAGATGCTCTTAGCCACCCACCTCTGTTCATGGGAAAAGTCCTAGACTTTTCTGTCTCATTCATAGTTTGATCCTAGATTCCTTCTCTGGGGCCTGATCTCCTACTGGATTTCTTTTCAGACCCAGGCCTGGTGTCAGACTTGGCTTCTTTATCTTGATACTCCAGCATCCTCCTTCTGTGGTCATTGTTTTACACTCCTGTCTTTCTCTGTCATGATCAGCCCTCTTTCTGACTTACCCTGGCTCTGGGAACCTCCTCCTCACCCTGATCCTCCTGGCTGGTTCCACCCACGCAGCCTGGCTCCTTCTCCAGGGGAGGGTTAGATCACTGCACAGCTCATTTTTAAATGATATATGGATTTCTCGCTGCCACCCAGCTGAATTTGAAACTGCTTTCTTTTCATGATTAGTAGCTGTATGCTCAAAAGTACCAATATCAGCCCATTTTACTACTAGGTAAAAAAAAATTAACAATCACAGAAAGAGATGCATGTATCTGTCTGTCTCTGTTTGTAGCCACCTGTTATGTCTTCTTTGACGCTTTTTGAAGAGATACGGATGCACTTACTTTGCTGTATCTCCTTTGGTTTACCTGTAGGACCACTCTGCTCCCTCCAGGTAAAACCTGAAGTATCATTTCATAAAACTGTAATTGGCAGATTTCCCCCTTACTTAACACCTACTAATACCCCATAGAACCCACTCTGGGAAAAACTGAGCTAACTCTAGTTGTCTTTCAAGAGATTGGTGATTGTCACTGGTTTATATTCTCTGTCAAAAAAACCCCAAGCAACACCCTATATAAAATGCACAATGTATGTGGGCCAACCAATCATTGATGTCAGATGAGTTAAAATTCTCTTTGATCCTTCCTTCATGATTACAAATTATCCTTTGCATGGCTGCCTGGGTGATCTTTCTAAAGTACAAATCAGAGGTCAATCGGCTTGTCATTGCCTGTGAAATAAAATTTAAATTCTAGAGAACAGTGTTCATGCTCCTCTTGAGTGACTCCTACCTGCTTTTCCAGAATCATCTTTGTCCTGATACTCATGGACATCTTGGACTCTGTCCAAGATACCTTCTTCCAATTACCCACTACTCTATGCTCCCCTTTACCTTCATGCCTTCACAAAGGCTGCTTTATCTGCCTGGGCCTCCCTTTGGCCCTGGTCTTGTGTTCCTACGGATCCTCCAAGCCTCAGCTCCAATGCCCCTCCTGTGAAGATCGTTCCTGCCCACCATAGGCTAAGTTAGGAGCTTTCTCTCTTACTTCACGTTACCACATACCACATTCACATCCTTTCCATTATTCACTATTGTCTATGGCCTCTCCAAGGGCACATACTATTTTTCTTATTCATATTTTTGTCCCTACTGTCTAGCATATAGTAGGGACTTAATATGTGTTTGTTAAAGAACAGATGATTAAACGAAAGTCGGGGATGCTGCTTCTTGGTTACAGATTTGTAGCTGCTGTTCAAAGACCCTGAGTGGAGGAAAATGGGCTTAATGTTGCTTTGTCACCAATTTATATTTCTTACCAACATGGAGAAACATTGAATAAGTACAAAGCACTACTGAGTAATGCGATTGTAAGGAACAGTGAAACTATTCAGAGAGAGATATAAGGGAGGCACCTAGTGTTTCCTTATGGAGGACCTTGGTTTTCACCCACATCAAACCTTCAGTACCTGTAACTTCTCCCTCTTTGAGGCCTTCCTTATGCTTTTAAGTATGCTCAGACATTCCATATTAATCAAAAAAGTCAAGCAAAAAACCTCTCCTCATGCTTGAAGTTCTATCTCTAAGATCCAGGATGAAACTACTCAGGGCCATGATATAGAGATAATGTATTTTGATTTCCTAAAGGCATTTGACAACATAGCTCCTGAAATCCTTGCAGGTAGGATGGAAAAAGAAGTTTAAGAGTTACCTGAGTTGGTAGTTACAGAGTAGTCATATTCTGTAAACAGGGGTGTAAAGTATGATCTAGAGAATGGGAAATGTCAGGGCCAACAGTTTGTAAAGTATAATGACTGTTTAATCACTATGCTGTACACTTGAAACCAACACAGAATAATCCTGAACAAACTGTTCTGTCAGAAGAAAATACATAATGAAAAGAAAAGAAACATTCTCTTCTATCAAGGCATCTTAATTTGGGGCAGAGTATTGTTATAGATTTTGTCAATGGTTAGGTCAAAGTCTCTTTATAAATTGTATTAAAATTTAATGAATATGTTTTTAAAAAGAGTTATTTGACAATTGATTTTTATTTATCTTTTATTACTTATTATTTCCAGAGAGAGTGGTAGGGAGAGAGGCAGAGAGGGAGAGAGACAGCAGTGTATGGTTGCCTTTCACCTGCCTCCAGCTATCGACCTGGCTTGCAACCTGGTTATGTGCCCTGGCTGGGAATCAAACCAGTGACCTTTGGGTTTGCAGGCCAGTGCCTTATTCACTGTGCCACCAGCCAGGGCTGACAATAGATTTTAAAGGGCACTGGTTGTAGATGGGAATTAATCTGGAGGCAGGCCCGGGGACAAGCCAAGCTTCACCTTCCTTCCAGCTCCTTCTTTGTTGCGTTATAGCCATGCTGGCTTCTTTCCCGCTTCCAGTGCTTTCTGGGCTCTCTTCTCCACCAGACCTTCTGCAGAACACCACTGTCTTTTCTTGGAAACCCTTTTGCTTTCCCCCTCCCCGATTGGTCCCACTTACTCCTCACCTCACACATGGCTTTCTCCTCCCCTAGCTAGGTCAAATCCCTCAATGGTGGTGCTCAGGCCCTCACATATTTGTTTGTAGCACCCCTCATGGCTTCAGTTTCATTTATTTGTAGGTTACCTTCTCCTTCACTAGATTTTAAGTCCCATGTCCCATTTTCCTTACCGGTGTAGTCCCATTTCTTATGTAGCCCTTGGCTTAGATGAACAAATGAGTGGTTAAGAACAGTAAACTCCAAGTTAAGCAAATGCAAGATGTGGAAGTCTGTGGGAGGCAGCCTGGGGTTGAAAGCCAAGGAAACCGACATAGTGAGGGAGTTAGTGTTCTGACAAAATGAGTTTGTTGTGATATCCTTGGACCAAGGTCACATACTTGGGTGGTTCTTCCCAAAGATCCCAGTTGGCCTAATCCTTCCTCACATCACCATTCTCTGACAGTCAGAGGATGGATCAGTATCTTGGGTTAGCAGATTAAGAATCAGATAGAAAACAAGATCAGTGGTCATTCACATTCTTGAGCATCTCTTACTAGTCCCGCGCTCTAACCTCTAGGGGGAGCTCAAGGCCTCCCCCTCCTCTCACAAGGTGACCAAAATAGAAGGGATGAGGCTCTGACCTGGAGGAATGATGCAGTTATAAATGGAGCTGGACTGAGCAAACACTCTTTTTTTTATTCACTCCAATTGACAGTTTGCTATTCTTCTTCCCTGCTATGTTTGCCATTGGATGGGTTGTCTAAGTGAGTTCACAAAGGTGATATAGAGGTCAGAGATGCTCCAATCCAGGTGATCAGGGTGGGAAACATTACAGGGGCTTGGGGGCTAATGGCACAATTAGGAGCAGAGATCTAGCTTTTTCCTGGCTTATTTTTGGTGCCTTTATTCCTTCAGCTCTCATCATGGTGGGAGGCAGCTGGTAGAAGATGTAACAAGTAGGTCAGTGAGCTGGGCCCTGTGCAGGGCTCTGGGAGGCAGAAGGAGTCAGACTTGGTTCCTGCCCACAGAGACGTCCCGTCTCACCATCCAGTCAGCCACATGCCTGTGTTTAGGCTAAATCATCACTGGCAAACGTGAAAGGTGGAGTTCTGGCTCCATCACAGTAAGAAAACAAAACAAGACAAAACTGAGAAGAAGTTATAATTTACCATAAACCCAAAATAAAAATACAGAGTGATGTGGCCGCTGAAAAAGTGTTTGTAATTTTAGGCTCCATTAATAGAAATATACCATGCAGATCAAAGGAGTTAATATCCCCAATGTAATCAACGCTGCTCTGTCCACATCTGGAGTATATTGTTTCCTTCTGGACACCACATTTGAAGAGGGACATGGACAAATTAGAGTGTGTTCAGAGAGGGCGTACCAGGATGGCAAATGACTGGAAACTATATTATACAGGGATAATTGAAGAACATGGAATATTTAGTTTGGGAAATAAAAGACATAGGTGGGAGCACATAATAGCTTTTTCTTGAAGATTTGTCATGTGGGACAGGGCACAGGCCAATACCTCATGTCGTGGCAGAGAATACTTCCTGGGGACAGTACTTGTGTGAATAGGTGAAGATGTTGGAAAAATATTTTTCATTTAACATAAGAGGAAACGTTTTCGTATCCAGGTCATCCAACATGGACTGGACACTCTCTTTTCTTAGCACTCTACTTTCTTGTCTTTTTTCTGCCTACCTCTGGGTAAGAACTGGTTTGCAGGTTCCCTTTTCTCCCCTCATAATCTCAAGTCTCGGGTCTTTCTTGGTTACCCTCATGGAATGAAGCCCTAGAATTTACTGCTGTGTGAGTGAAAGGTAGTATTGACAACTAACTATGTTAAGCACTTACAGAGGTGGTAGTGAATGCTTAATGCAAGTTATGGGATGGATGTAATTACAATTCCGTTTTACATCTGCAAATCTTAGATAATTTACTCAAAGTCACATACCTAGTTTTATAGACTTAAATAGTGTGCCCCTAAAATTCATGTGTTGAAGCCCTAACCCTCAACATGACTGTCTTTGCAAATGGGGCCTCCAAGGAAATAGTTAGTTAAATGAGGTCATAAGGATGGGGCTCTGATCTAATAGGGTTAGTGTCCTTTTAAGAGCTTCCCCTCTCCACCCCTCTCCTCAAATCAGGAAGAGAGCCCTCACCAAAACCAAATTGGCCAGAAGCTTGAACTTGGACTTCCTAGCTTTCAAAACTGTGACAAAATCAATTTATGTTGTTTAAACTACCAAGTCAATGGTATTTTGTTATGGTAGCTGGAGCTGACTAATACAGGCTTTAAGTGAGAGAGCCAGAATTTGAACCCAAGAATTATTCTTTTGTAGCTTACTCTCTCAGCCATCCGCTAATGTATAAATTCATAAACAAATTCAAAACAACTGGATTAGGAGTTTGGATGAAAGTGGACTAATGGAGTAGGGTTCTCCCATACCCCAGTGAATAAAGAGCAGAAGTGTAGGGTGGAGATAAATATGTAGCTTGTGTGGATGTGTTGAGGGCAATGGGGCTCTATGTATTATTTGGACTTGTCACTTCTTGCCACCTGAACTGTGCACAGTGTCTTTGTTGAAAGAAAACTGTACTCAGATCTACCCCATAGTCCGGATGGTCTGCACATGTCCCTGGCCTAAGTCCTCTTCATTCAGTGCCACAGGCAGGATTCTGTTTTAAGTAATGCTTTCTTTTCTGACACTCTCCCCTCATTCCCCTGGGATCTGGTTATCCCATTTTAATTGTGTTTTTATTATTTTATGTAGGACAAAGACTTTTATAATAAATAAGAAAATTGAGAAGCTTTTTTTTCCTTTTAAAAAGCTCTGACTCACCAAATACACACAAACCACAAACCAATAAAGCCATGACTAGTCTATGTAGATGAAATCCCTCAATGAATAGAGTTTTGCATCCTCTTACCACAAGGCATCCAAACCCTTTGATGTATGTTGGGCCTTCTTGCTCATAGACCTCTGTCCTATCATCACTTTCCCCAGCCATGAATCTTACACCACTGTGATTTCTCAGTGGAGACAAGGTCTAATGTAACAGGAGGTACAGAGGGAAGGCTTCCTGGAAGAGGTAGGGGAAAATCAGGAAAAGGACCAAGTGAAGGTTAAGTCCAGAAGAAGAATTCCAATGGTAGACAGACAGCTCTCCCAGCTAGGATTCTGGCTTGTGCTAACTCCAAAGGTTGCTGGCATAAGAGAGCTTTGGGGGGAATTTTGCTCACATTTTGGTCTTTTGGCTTTTATTTGATGTAGAATCATATTGTAAAATTAAAAAAAAAAATCAAATGGTCTCTGAAACAAAATATTTCCCAGAGATAAATTTCTATTTACCTCTTAAAGTTGCAGGTATGTGGTACCAAATACCTAGATGTAAATCAAAGAGATTCTGAATGGATGATTTCTGGTATACACATACAATGTTGTCTGGTTTTATTGCTTCTAGCAACTATTAATTCAGAGAGAAGTAACTGGCCTTCTGTTCTGATAAACTGAATTCTTTGCTATGTTTTTTCCAGCAAAGCTTCTTTTAGGACAGTTGAAAGCTTCCTCTTCCCCTCTTTTTTGGTATATCCATGATATTTTACTCAAAATAGTGATATTTTAACTTAAGGAATAAGAGAGAGATTGTAATTACAGCAGCAACCATTGTAGATCCGGAAAGGAGCCAACTGAGGAGAAAAGGAATAGAACTGGTTATTATTTTTAAGTAACATTCTTCAAATATGACAAACTACTGCAAATAAGTTGTATATTGCCCTTTAAGGGTGAGAGCCAGGGGTGGAAATTCCACATATGGCCATCAAGGGATCTGTTTGGGGTTTTCAAATGTTTCAATGGTTCCTGACATGGTTTGGCTGTGGAATTCATCTACTTAATGCCAAAGGAAGACAAATTCAGAGACCGATGAGCACTACTTGTTTTACACACTGAAGTGGGACATTTTTCATTTTTACAGCCATTGCCAATAGTTTATATCAAGTATTATGTAAACCATTCTGGATACAGTAAAAACAGCCCCTCCGAGAAATTTCAGGACAGTCCAGAATGTCTGTTGCTGAAGAGGGTGATTTTTCATCCCTGCATTATCAAGACAAACAAACTGGATGTTGGAGAAGAAAGCAAGCTTGCTCAGAAATACTTCAGGAGGAAAGACAGCATCAGGCCTCCGTCGTGGTGTTTTGCTTGTCACCAACCCTTCTTCTACAAATGGGACCAAGCACGGTGCCAAGTGCAGCCAGATACATCTTCGGGGCCTAACTCTTGTGACCTTGCCTCCACCTCTGGGCTGAGCCACTAAGTCCTCAAAACTGGGTTGTGGCCCTCATCATGTTCTTCCCAGCATTTATATAAGCCAGGGTGCTGTGCACTCGGGGAATGGTGACTGTCAGCCTCTGCAGGGCGCTGGGAAGGAGCTCGGCTTGCAGCAACCTTCCCTTGGCAAGATTAACCTGAAGGTGCAGCTGGAAGAATGCGAAAGCCAGAGAGCCAGCTCGTGGGATTGCTATTGCAATCAGAAGACGGCGGAATCAGAGTTCCAGAGTCCTTTGAAGGGGTGCCAGCTCAGACACGTGTTTCCAATTATCATATGCAAGCTTGAGACACTGTGCAAGTTACACTTTCATTGTGTTTAAGTGAAAGAAACGGCGAGGGTGAGATAAAAGGGGAGAGGCCTGGCACCAAATGTTAGCTGAGGTGTCAAGCTGGCCTCCAGTGCAAGCCCATCCCTGCAGCTGGGTGCATTGTGCCACTCTAAGAACCTCTCTGTTTCCTACTTATTTGGAGGAGGGGGAGGATCAAGGAAACCCAACTGATAGGGCTGGATGGAGGAGGCCCATCCTTAGGAAGCTATTTGACCAGCTCTTTGGCATTTGGTCTGAATACAAAGACTTTGTGGGGAACATCCAGGACCTGTGTCCACCTGAGGATTTCACATGGTTCCTCTGTGAGCTTTCCCAAGGTCTGCCTATGCAGGAGAAGCTAGTTCCTGTGCCAGTCTGTGGGTCACAAGGAGGTCCAAGGATAGAGGCTTCTGTCCTTCTCCCATCCAGAGCTGGGTGGATGGGTTTTACCCAGCTTGTAAATCTGGATGCAATCCAAGCACAATCAATAATTTCACTCAACTTCTTTTTCCAGATAGGGATACTTGGAGAAGATATGTTTCCTTGGAGAAGTCTTGTTTTATTTTTCCCACTGTAGACTTACCACTGTAGATATCATTCAGAATGTTTCTTGGCCCTTAATTTGTATGTTGCTCTGTTTTTTAAGTCAGTGTATGGATGCCTGTGAATGTAGAAGGTATACTTCCTGGCTGCTTCTTAGGACTCAGTGGCTCTGTATGTATATTTGTACATTGTATCTATATGTGGGCAGATGTCCATATAACTGTGTATGCATTTACATACATTTCATATACAGTAATTTTCTCTGTGCCAACCACTGGACTAAATGCTTTACAACTCAACAGAGTAGGTTCTATTATTGGCTTCCACATTTTCCATATAAGAAAACTGAAGTACAGAGCAATTAGGTTTTTGTCCAGTATCACTCAAGAGAAGCTAGTGGTAAGGGTAGAGTTTGACCATGCAGTCTGATCATGATCTCCACCATGACACCAGCCTCTGAAAGGAGCTGGGACAACTCCCCCAACCCCAAGTGACCTCAGGAAGGGCAGTTGTCTGCAACTCAGACCATTAACCCATTCATTGCCGATACAGGGTAGGCATAGACAGGGTGGGGAAGAAAAAGTGGGCTCTAAATTCTATCCTGTCTGCCCTAAGATACTTGGTGAGTGCCTGTCACATGCAAGAATGGATCCAGGTACTGAAGGGAGACACATAGAACACATCCTTGATTTTAAGGAGCTGCCCACCCCGGGTTGGAGGGGTTCTCCTTGGCCTGTGGGAAGAGAGGGCGGGCCTGTCCCACCCCTGCCCGGCCCAGTGTTATCTTGGCACCGGGCTGCTGAGCCATCTCCACAATCCAGGTGGACTTTAAGAAGGTCACAGTGTTTCCATTGCGCACCCAAATTAATTGGAGCAAGACAGAGCCCACGTGCTTGACACATGGAAACTCTCAGAGCCAATGGTTTATACACTTGCCAAGGACAGGGGTAGTAAACACATCCCAGAGAACCATGGAGTGTGGAGTTCTCTGGCAGTGATGCATAGAGGCAGAAAGCACAGCCTTCTGGACTCTCCTTAAGGTGGTCCTAGTGTTAGAACTCAGGCTTGCTCAGGCGAATATCCACGTTAGCTGCTTCACTCCACATGGGCACACAGCAAGCTCTTAATAAATGAGAACAGTCATTCATATTAGTATTGCTTGTCAAAGAATAGATCTATGATACATTTATAAAACCCTGTGTTCACAAACCTCCTTGCCTTGTTGAAAGGTGTTACACCCTGTTTCAACATCCTTTTGGGGCTTCTTAGCCAAGTCTACTTTTCATAACTAAAATGTATTGCACGCTTCTTTTTTTCCTTTGATCCTCACCCCAGGATATGCTTATTGATTTGAAAGAGAGAGGAAGAGGGAGAAAGGGAGAGAGGGAGGGAGGAAGGAAAGGGGGTGGGGGAGAGAGAGAGAGAGGGAGAGAGAGGGAGAGAGAGAAAGAAAGAAAGAGATCAATTGTTTCTCTCCCATGTGCACCATGATGACCAGGGAACGAACCCACAATCTAGGTACATGCTTGACTAGGAATCGATCCTGCAATCTTTTGGTGTATGGGGATGATGCTTCAACCAGCTGAGCCACCCAGCCTGGACTACACACTTCTTAAATGCCAGGCACTTGTGTATATTTGTATTATATAATTTATATCATTTAATGACCTCTTAGCCCTCTGAGAAAAGAGCCTCAGCAGAATTATCTTGCTTATCTAACTCCAAAACTGTGAAACACTATAGAATCTCTAGAATCTAGGTGGCCTCCCTGAGCCCAGATTTAAGCAGAATCTAAATAAGCTGCTAGTTTTACTCTTGCCCTTCTGCATCTGTCTGTGCCATGTCCCTGCTCTTTACTGTTCTCTGATCAGAGGGTTTCCCTTCCCCAAACTGGATTCTTGCTAGTAAATAAATGTTTAGTGAGGATGGCAGAGTTGTCACTCTCTTACAGTCACCACAGGGATTGTTAAGTTTAGCCCAAATCACTCTGCCTTCCACCTGCACGGAACCTGGCTCTTTACTGCCAAATGCATGGTTTAGCACTGAGAGCTCGGCTCTGGGATAAAGAAATTATTGTGGAAACAAGTGCAGGGTGTAAGAACAAAGATGGGCAGTGGCTTACTGGGCTCTCACAACAGGGATGAGGAGCTGGGCCAGACCCTGGCTTTGCAGGCACCAGGCCACATTGGTGTCCTCACACCAGGCTGCTTCCTTGCCCGAGGGGCCTGGGCCCCTGCCCTTCCATTCAGGCTTGTGGAAGAAAAACTCCGAGGCCGCAGCTGAGCTGGGTTCCTGTGTTGTTGAGAGCCCACACTCCTGTAGTTCTACTCCCCCTGCCTTATGGTCCCTTTTCTCCAAGGAGCAGAGAGTATCTGCCCGCTGCACTCCAGGTGTGGGGCACACCCTCCTGCCATCTTGCTGCTGATGCTAGGGAGAAGGTGGTGAGGTGCAGGAGCATTTCTAAACTGTGCATGGGAATGAACATAGCTGTTTGGTCATTGCTGAAGATCTGAATCTGCACTACAGGATTTCTGCCCAGAGAGGAAGCAGATCTAGGGCGGCAGGTGCCCTGTGCAGGAGGTGGTCCCATGGACAGAGCTGGAATAAGAACTAGATCAGGCACCTATGGCTCTGTCTCCCAGATCCAGGGTTCCCTTCAAGCTTGTTCAGGAAAACTGCACTGGCAGGTGGGGACCAGCCAGGGTCTGCACTGGTTTTCTTGGATGTGCAGAGGGATGCCGTCTGGAGGAGTGCAAGAGACCTCCTGCACCCTTGGGGCTTGTGGTGAACCCAGGCAGGAAAGTGAGGCGAGGGAGGGACATGTTTTCAGGATGTCAGGACCTGTTGCTGCTGCTACGAAGCAGAATATAATGACTGGTTTTGAACGGTTTTCAATGTGTTTAAGTGTCTGGGGCCTGGTGACCCAGCCCAGCCCCTTGGGGGACAGCTGGTGGGTCTGGAAGCCAGGGCCACCTCCCTGTGCAGGGTAGCAGAGTCCAAGCTGCAGAAACCACCAGGCTCAGGGTTGCTTTTGGACCACTTGGGCTCAATCCAGGCAAACTGATAATCCTGAGTGGTGTGTAAAAACATTGGCTGCAGGGCCCAGCCTGGAGCAAACCCTGCCTCTCAGTTAGACCATGGTTAGTGGGGTCAGAGGGGCCTTCTTTACCTGACCTTTGGCCTCCATCCCTCCTCAGAGGCTGTCTTCCCTCCAGGAAGATGAGCAGAGTCTGAGACTTGTTTTGTGGTCCCAGTGTCTTGTAAGGTAGAGCAGTTCTCCAGAAAAGCCTGCAAGCTCCCTGAATGCCTCTCACCACATCCAGGGCCCAGGAGGCCTGTCCAGCCCTAGGAGAAAGGGCTTCAGGAACTGTTGGCTGAGGGGGGCAGGAAGGCTGAGGCCTGGCACCAGGGCCCAGTGAAAAGCCACAGAAACAGGTCAGTGGGAGGGCGCCCACCCTGCAGCCCTTATCTGACCAAGTATCTCAGCACAGAATGTTCTGGTTAGTGTTCCTTTAACATAAATCTTTATTCCAATTGCAGTTGTTTTAATAGGAAAAACAAGCGACATTTCATCATGCTTTCACCCTAATCAAATTCCTCTCGTGCCAAAGCTCTCTACATTTCTAATTTGCCCTATTTGGGTTGGGTTGGGGGTGGGCCAGTAAGAGTTACAGAGGCATAAATATGATCATTTGCTTTTTATATCAGAGGACAATTTGGGCCTACTCTCATAAAAGCCAGGGTAGGCATTTCACCCTGCGGGTAAGGGGATGGGTAGGGAAGGCAAAATTTCCATTTCAGTTTAAGTGCTATGCTATGCTCTGTGTGTGTGTATTAGTGTTTGGGAGGGGGAGTGGAGGTGGCTGGGATTGTGCATTCAAGGAAAAATACAAAAAAAAAATGTTACAGGGAAAGTGGCAGCTGAGGCTGGTTGGAGCCTTGTTCTGAGCTGGACCCTAGAGTGTCTGTCACCTTTCTCTCTCAAAGACAAGATGCTCTTAATTTAGTCAGTGTTGATATGCACCCCCTCTCCCAAAAAGGAAGGCAGCCCAGGGCACTGGATTTCTTGGAGTCAGGGGGAGGCTGGTAAGGGGGAATGACACCCTCCTCTTCCCCTCTGAGCTCCCCTTCTTGTCCCCTCTCTGCTCTCCGCTCTTTCCTGTTTGGTACCGCTGACAGGGAGGGGTGGGAAGGTATCCTTCCCTCTGGCTTGTCCCCCTGCCAATCTAGTTTATCTGTGTTGGCTTTCATTCCATAATCTTTGTTTTCCCCCCTTCTCACTAAGGGTCCCATGACCCTGTCCCCCTTTGGTCACTTACGGAAATCACCCAATTAGAATGAAAACATTTTCAAGTATTTTGAGGGCAGGTGGCTGGGTTGCCTGAGTATAGGCTGATGTCTGAAGTTGCCCTGAGGCCTTCAGGGAGTAGGGTCGGCAGGTAGCAAGAGTGTGGGAGGTCCTGACATTTCCTCAGGTAATGAAGTCTTTCTGCAGGAAGTCTCCCAGGATAAACTGGAGGACAAGCCATCAGTACTCAGGCAATCTTAGTATGAAATCAGATCTACCGTGACAGGCCGCAAGTGATTATTTTGTTACAGTTCTGCCAGATAGCTTTTCAGCAAAAAGTACATCTTCCCCTGAGGAGCAAGCCAGCTCCCAGATCCTTGGAGCTCGCCTCCTCCTGTCACAGAGAGAGTGAGTAGGTCACTCCAGGATGGAGCCTTCTGATGAGGCCCCACCAACCTCCCAAGCGGGGTCATCAAGGTGCATGGAGCCAGGCTGGGGGCAGGGAACCCAAGGAGTGGACAGTCTTGACTTTGGAAGGCAAAGTTGAAACCCTGTAGACTCGCCTTCCTAATCATTCCCAGTTTAGGCCAATATCCCAAACCAGTGAGCCTTCCCTGAAGCTGCAGTACTAGCTGGGCTGAGGGTCACAGGAGGCCTAAGAGGTGTGGGGGCACTGCTGTGGGCAGCTCACCCTGAGTGGACCCCGGACTTACAGATGGTCACCCTGAGGAAAATGACTGGAGGGCCAGCACAAAGGATGCTTCCAAAATTTAATAAATAATGATTTTTTAAAACTGTATAAACTATAAATTACCATGCAGTCCTTATAATTTAAAATAATTTACAGGATGAGGTAGGGAGGGGCCTGGAAGAGTGGGGGGAGCGGGGGAGGGGGTCTGGTGTGCGGTCAGGCTCGCCTCCCGGTCTTCCTGCTGAGCACACACACGCAGGCTGTGTCTATCCGGATGAACCGCCAGGCGGCCTGCCTCTCGTCCATGGTCAGCGCCTTGACAAATGTGTGCGTCGTGGTGCAATATGAGTTCCAGTGCTTAGCGTCAATGCCCCGGCATCCACTGTCCACGGGACTGGGGTCCCGGCACTTGGTCTCAAAAAAGTACTGTTTGAACGCGCTATTGTTAATGTTCACCTCTCCCAACACCATCACCTCCTTGCCCTTGATGTCCGTGGCTTTGGTTTTGTCCCCCACCCACACGCTGATGCTGTCGCAAACAGAGAACTCCCCCCGGTGGAAGATGGGGTGGGACGTGGATCGCTTGCTCCTATGAGTCCTGTTGAAGGAGACCATGCCACTGACCTCAAAGTCCAGGTGCTGGGTGTCTACAGTGACAGGCGGGGGCTGGGTGCTAAACAGCACACGGGGTGAGTGCAGTCGCCGCCTTTTAAAAAGCTTGGGGTCCACGGTGATGTTGCGGGTCTGCCCTGCCACCCTGGCAGCTATCGCCTGGGCCGGGCTGCTGCGGGCTCTGTGCAGCGCTGTGTCAAAGGAATGCTGGAGGTTCGTCCAGTGGGCTTGGGGGATGGCTTCCCCCACTGGGACATTGCCCTGTGCCTGTGGTTCTGCCTGGGTGCCGATCAGAAGAGCTGTGATCAGAGTGTAGACCAACATGGGCATTACGCTATGCGCCTGAAAGAAACAGAAATGAGGGTTACTCTCAGAGGGCCCTTGCACCAAGGCAGGGTCTCAGCTTCTCAGTGTCCACCTCCCCAGAGGGTCTGTGGGCAAGGTGACCCTGGAGTTTACCCTTCAGACTGGGGTACTTGTGAGAGTGAAAAGGGGTGCTAGCTACAGTGACACTGGAACAACAGTTCTGGTGAGACAAACAGGACTGGGTGAGACAACCCAGATATATGGTCGTCCCTCAAAGGGGTGGGCTTTTCCAGAAAGGGACAGAGACCCTGACATTTTGTGCTAGGGCCTGTTATGAACACAGGAGCATCACTCCCAGACTCCCTGGCGCTCTCTGCCTGCCAAAGCAAGGTAGCCGTGAGCAGGCAGTGCGCCCTGGGGAGGCAGGGCGGTGGGTTAGACTCCTCTCCCCAGCCCTGAGTCCTGCCCAGTGGTGTGACCCCTTGGAAGGCAATGGGAAGAGTTGCCTGGGACTTGTCTGGAAGTCTTGGCATAACCACATGCTCTTCAAAGCAGCAGCACTGTGTCAGTCCCAAGATCTGATGAGTCCAAGCCCTTATGAGGAGTCCGCAAAGCATCATGTTTGAGCAAAAACTATGTGGCTCTGAAACCATCATAGTGGGTCCTTCTATTTGGCCAGCAGCCCTCACATAGAAACAGGATAATGATAATGTTTCCTCTTTGCCTGTTGTTGTGAAACTTCTCAAATATGCTCACTTCCAATTTCTCTGTAGTCTGTGGGTTAGGTTAGAATTTATCATCTTTATTTCACATACGAGGAAAGTGATCTACTGAAAATTAATGACATTAGAGGCTTAACACCGGAACAGAAATAGAATTCAAACCTGATCATTTATGGAGCCAAGAACCCTTTTGTTCTTTCTTTCCTCCCTCACTTTCTCTTTCATGCTTCAACATGTCTTTTCTTTTTATTGATTTTATTGGTCAACTGGCATAATTATATCTGTCCCCAAAGATAGCACAAGCCCCTCTTTCAGGACTCTGTACTGCGTACGGTTGCCCACCAGTGACCACATCCCCCACACAACCTGGGTCAAGTACACTGTGAAACTAGCTCTGTTCTTGAGCTGACTTCTGGTGAGCTTTTGTCCATGCCAGAAGATTCATATTAAATGTCACCTCTGTGAAGCCTCCCCAGATCCTCTTGGTAGGTTTAAAGTAACTCCTGTAGAGGGTGTTCAGACTTCTAATTCAATCCCTTCCCCCACCCCCACCTGTCCTCCCCAGGCCCACCTGTCATTCTGCTCTCTCCCACTTGTCCAGCCTGGCACAGAAACTGCCTTTGTCTTGAGGCCTCTTCAGATCACCCCAATCAAAAGTGACCCCTTTCTATTCTCAAATTCAGAAGTGTGTGTGTGAGTGTGTGTGTGTATGTATGTTCTCTCCTGCTAAATCAATATTGTGAAAAGGCCTGCATTGGATCTGGGGTTAGAAAACCCCGTTTGGATTCCTATATTGGCTACTTATTAGCAAAGGGAAGTCACTAATCTTTCTGAGCTTTTGTTTCCTTATTGATAAACGTGGGCAACAAACCCCATTTCACAGAGTTGTTGGTAGGATTAAATAGACACTCAAAAAATCTGAGTTAACTCCGAGTTACTCTCATCTCCTGTGGTGAAAAACTCAGTCTTCGTCAGTCATATGGCTGCGTATTCACTCCCTGAGCTCACTCCATCTATGTCTTGTCATAGCTCCATGTTTTTCCTCTATCAGGCATCTTTCAAAGCATAATGATTTGAGCCTGTCTCCCTGCTGGCTGTGATGCCCGGGAGGGCAGAGCTGTGGCATAGCAGCGAGTCACTCCATCACTGGGTGTGCACCTCCCTGTCTCCCATGCAAAACCCTCCCACCCCTCCTGAAGCTGCGGATGATCATTTGCATGCCTGTCTCCCTGAGAGTGCTGGAGAAGCTGGGCCATTTGCCTTTAAATATTTCCAGGGCCATGTGCAGCGTATGGAATGTTGTGTGTGGATCCTCCACAGCTATAAAGGGTATGGGTGAAAAAGTAAACAGGGATGGCCAGGGAAGCTCCTCATCTGCCTTCTTGCCACTACAGTGCATGGTTTCTTTTGGATTTTGTGCCAATGGCCAAACGCAGCATTCCTAATGTTTTCAAGTGATGCATTCTTCTCAGTTCTGTGCTTGTCTGCAGCTGGGAATAGACAGCTCTTTGGTGAGATACCAAGAACAAACTTGCCACATTCTTTTCTCTTTGGTTACTTTGAAAATGTTTGTTTGCTCCAGTTTTCCAGTTGGCATTGCAGGGGGTAGAGGCACATCTGCACTTCTGATCACCCCTGACTCTGTTGGCCAATGGCCATGCAGGTCTACATCCTACCAACTGTCATAGGGCTCACTGTTCAGGTGGCAATGAATTCAAGCCCTTTACTTTCACTTCTTTTCATGTTTCACTTCTTTCTGCTTCTCAGTCCATGATATCCCTCCTCAGGTACATGAAGGGAGAAGAAATGAAACTGATATTCACCACTTTCTATCCAAATTATTAGTAGCACTTAGAACTTGGACATGGAAATATAAACAAATCACTAAACTTGAGGGTTTTGATGGTAATAAGAGCCACATTGCTCCTGGTACCATTTTCAAGGGTTCCCTCTCTCCAGTCTCCCCTTTGGCGCTCACCCACACTCTTCTAAGGAGTCAACCGAAACCTTCTGTGCAGTCGATGCTTGTTCTGGATCTGCTTTTTTGAAAGCCAGTTCTGAACCTCCAGCTTCCTGATGGGCAACTCCCCATGGATGCTGATGTTTTCAAAGCAAGCCACCAGAAAGGGGCCTTTTTGGGACCATCACCCCTTTCTCTTCTTTATTACACAACTACAGCCCCACTTGGGGCCTCTTACTGACTTAAAAGCCATCCCGCAGCTACTACCTCCTACAAACACCCCTCCCTGTCCTTCTAAATGTGTCTCTCTGCATTTTCCTTTCTCTGTGGCTGGGACCACTGTTCCTTCGCTCACCAGCTGCAGACCTTGGCTCATCACCAGACCCCACTATCCTCTGTGCCCTCCATCCAGCCCTTTTGGCCCTGGATCCCTAGCATCTCACCTCTGGGCTCCTAGGTCAGGTCATGGCACAGTATCCCAACTTGTGCTGTGGACGCGCATCCCTGGCCGCCCCTTTAACCACCCCAGCCAGCTCATGGAGCCAGCTCTGAGCCGGGAGCCAAGTGGAGCCAGTGGGACCGCTCAGCCCTGCAGGCTGCCTGCCTTCTCCCTGGTCACATAGTTTGCATTCCAGGTAAACCAAGAGCGCCTGTGTATGCTTCCCCATAGTTGGGCCCTTCAGATTCTTCTGGACCGGCCACACTCCCCACTGTGCCTCCTGTCCGTTCTGCTAGCCACCTCTGCTGGTTGGACTCCTTTCTGTTCTTTTAATATCCAACTAAGATGCCACCTCCACTGGGGAGCTTTTCCTGTTTCAAAGAGACACACTTTCTCCCTTCTCCATTTCCAAAAGCATTTCCTTCAGGCTCTCTTATTACACTTGTGTTCCTCTCCTCCCCTCCCTCCTAGAGGGCCAGCTCCCCAAGGTAGAAAAGCACCCTGTTCTCTTAGTTGCCTCCAGGTCACCTGGCACAGGCAGGCAGCTCCCCCATGAAAATCAGTGCGGGCAAACCTCCTTCCTTCTGGGCTCCTTAATTTCTCATTCTGAGTCGTAATGTTTAAGGTAGCTTCCAACTGTGGCCTTCTTTGAATTTGGGCAATTACAAGCGTGCCTCGGAGACACTGCTGGTTTAGCCCCAGGCCACCACGAAACAGCAAATGTTGCAATAAAGCAAACAACACAGAGCTTTTGATTTCCCGGTGCATATGAAAGTTAGATTTATACTGCATTATAGTTCATGAAGTGTGCAAATAATAGCCTTATGTCCAAAAAAACATATATACGCCTTAATTAAAAAATACTTCATTGCTATAAAATGCTAACCATCTCTGAGTGAGTTGTAGTTTAGCTGGTAGAAGGGCCTTGCTGTGGGGTGGACAAAAGCACAGTATCTGAGACCTCACATAATCCAGTGAGGTCTGCCTGCATCAAGTTTTCTGTTCTGCCCAGCCGCCTTCACCAAACTCAGACAGTCAATGCTGCTTCTCAGTTCACTGTCAGGATGTAACGTGTGGTACCTGATGGCACTTAATCCCAGAAGATTTGCATCACGGACAGATTGTTTCATTAAGATTTGAAAATTTTGCAACTATGTCTCTCATTTGGGTTTCTGATGACAAGATGGTTTTAAAAAACCATTTATTTGACTTATAATCATGTGCCCCAATCATCTTTTTAAATTAAAAAAGTCTTTCTTTTAAAAATCATGAGTAGGTTTAGGGAAAAAAAGAGAAAAACTAGAATGTTTTCTATTCTACAACTATGCACAACAGTTCCCCCAAAAGTAAAACAACCATTCTCTCTTAGGTTGAAGAGAACTCCTGGGAGGACTTTCACTTGTTTTTAAAAACGACCTTCTAAGTGCTGACAGTCCTCACTGGGGCTTCACAAAGCAGAGGGCTGTGGGCTGCATGATTAGCTGGGAAAGATGCAGTCAGGGGTTCCACAGGAAGGAACATGTTCCCAGTAGTGCGTGAATGTTCTGCACCTGTGCCACTCCTCCCAGAAAGGAAGATATATTACTAAGAGTGGGGGGACCCAACTCTGTTGCTCTCTCCTGGGCCAGGGATATATTCTGGAGGTAGTGTCCATAGCTCACACACTCCAATAATAAGAGACGTTTCCAGCACCAGGTAGATGATCTTCATACAGATTTTGATCTCACCTGAATAGGGGAGGAAGCTGCTGGACAGAGGTAAACCATTGGTGGAAATAGGAAGGCTGGGCCACCTGCCTTTGGAGGTGCGTTGCCAAGATCATTCCTGCCTCAAGGGAGGGTGCAAAGAGCTCTTAGTGATTCTCGGGCTGGAGATTGGATCAGGGAACCAGGGTCACTGAGTGTGAACAAGAGATGAAATTCTTGTGGCTGCAGAAATCCAGCCTCCTCCTCTTCCTCCTCTTCCTCCTCCTCTTCCTCCTCCTCCTCCTCCTCCTTCAGTCTCACTTGCTACATTATGACAGTGGGTCAAAGGGCATGTTTTCTTTTACACTTGGCCTCCACTATAAATGTAAACTGGCTGCTATCTTCAGTTATAGATTCAGACACTCATTGTCAGGCCTGTGTGGCATGTGAGATGCATTCTGTGGCTTGGTTTGTGGGCTCCCCAGGGAGGTACCCTATGGCTGCAGCAGAGGAAGGCATTGACAGAGGAGAATCCAGAGCCTCTGCTAGCATTTCTCCGGGGCATCATGGACTGGAGGGGACATCGGAGCTTCTCATATCCAGAGGTGCAGTGCATGGGAAACACCTGGACAGCTGGTTTTAAATCACAGCCTACTGGGCCCCACCCCTGGTTTCTGATTCAGTGGGCCTGGGGTGGGGCCAAAGCATCTGCATTTTTCACAAGTTCCTGGTGATACTGATGCTGCTGGTCCGGGGACCACACTTTGAGAAACACTAATCTAGTTCAATCGTTGAACTTGGCGGAGCAGAGAAATGCCCTTGAGAGGCTACGTGACCTGGGATAATGCAGCTAAGTGAGTGGCAGGCCCCATATGTGGGCACCTGATGTTGCTTAGCATCTTCCAGGGGACAGAGGTGTAAAGCCCACACATGTTGTAACCAATGGGTCCTGATGGTCTGTGTTTGCTCAACCCTCAACATCAAAGTAAAAATCCTTTCAACAAATTGTAAGTCTTGCCATCCTCAGGTCACAAGTCCAGATACCAGGGAACACATGGATATTTAATTATTTTAAAATCTAGTTTACCAGGTTTCTGGGCCTTATGTAAACAATCCAAAAGCGCTAAAACATCCATGATGGAGATATACAACCAGAAAGCACAAGCAGGTGCAGTCACAGGTGGATTTCTTGGTCTGCTACAGGATGGAATGGAAACAGAACCTACTGATCCTCATTCTTAGAGACCCATCTTAAAAAGAAATGGTCATCTATGGGGCATAATTGTCTCATTCACCTTGCAACAAGCCTGGTGAATGCTTATTATTTCCCCTTCACAGAGGAGGAACAGACACCCTGGGCACAAACCTAGAGGAAATAGAACTCAGAGCCGAGCCTCTTGTCTCCAGGTCAGGAGCTCTCCCTTCACTCCAGTCCTTAGCCAAGGGCACGGGAGTGACCAAGGCCCTTCCACCTGCCAGGCTGCCTGCTCAGACAGACCTGCAGCTATGTGAAGGGTCTGACCAGTACTCTGGCCTATTTGAGGCTCTGTGTTCTATCACTTTAGAGTTCGGCGGCTCAGACTCCCAGCATGTCCCTGAAAGCCGTAGGGCCAGCCTGAGAGCATGAGGGTCTTCCTCTTCCAGATGAGCTGGGAGAGTCACACGTGTTGGAGCTCCATGATCAGCAGGGGCTCCTCTCCAGCTGTCCTGGCAGCTCTAGAGCCAGAATCTGTGGTGAGACAGATACCCCAGGTGCTCACCTCGCTGTGGCCAGGACGGAAAGCTGCTTCCTTGGAAAAGCCGTTATTGGGCCCGGACGCTGCGCTGAGCTTGGGTCCAGCATGCCATCCAGCCACCTGGACTGCACGACCACGGGCCAGGACTCTGTGAGAGGAAAGAGTGCGCATGAGATGCGCGCTTCACCACATTCTCCAGCAAACAGAGAGCCATGCCCCAGGCAGGAGGGGAGGGATATACTGACAGGATAAAGCCCATTTCCCTGAGCTCTGGGACTTGACCAGCATCAGGGCTCAGGAGGGAGCTAGAGCCCAGCTACCCAAACTGACTGACCTTGCATAGACTGTGAGTGGCATCTGCCGTTCACTGTTGTGCCAACGCTCTTGGTTTTCTGCCTGGACACAGCCTGTGGCTGAGCTTACGCCCAATGTAGGTGCTTCCAGTCTCACACCAGAGTCCTGCTCCGACAGACCCCTAATCCAGCATCAAAATGGATATTATACTGTATATTACGTGCATGTAGATGTAGTACGAAGCCTGTCTTGAAAGTATCAAGCCAATATCAATAATTAAAACAGTTTGCGTGGCTGATACTTTTGGGACAGACATCGTATACCCAACTCTGGACCAGCCCAAGACAACTATACTGAAGGAAAAGCCCTGGCAGTGGGAATAAATTAGTGCTGTGATGAAAAAGCAGACAATCTGACAAGACTCTTACAGGAATCCCAGAAACCATGCCAAAAGTCAAATTTGCAGGGATTGGAAGCTATGGAATTCATACAATGAGAAAAAAATTCTACTCAGTTTTAGGTTGTAGTTCCTAGAGGCAATGGAAGGTTTATACCCACTTGTGTAAACCTCATATATGTTTGTGCTTCATTCATTTATTCAACAATATGTCCCAAGCACTATGTGCCAAGCACTATTTTTTGATGCTGCGGATACAGCAGTGAATGACTATAAGCTCTTACAGAGCTTACAGTCTTGTGTAAATAAACAAAATTATCTTCTGATTCCTCATTACCATAAGTAAATAAGTGGGGTGTGACTACAGAGGGCAAGTGCAGGGTATAGCAGGGCCTGCTATAGACAGGATACTCAGGGAGGGGCTCTCTTAGGAAATGGCCTTCAAGTTCAGATCTGAGGGATGAGAAGGGATGAGGGAGAGAGCATTTCAGGCAGAAGGAGCAGCAAGTGCAAAGGCCCTGAGGTAGAAACAAGTCAAAGTTGCTGAGCATGTAGGGAAGAGTCCTAGGAAATGAGTTGGACAGGTAGAAGGAGCTAAGTCTAGTAACTATGGTTTTAGCTTAAGGGAAATGGAAGACGAGTAGAAGGATTTAAGCAGGAGCATTACACAATATTATTTTTTTAATGAATGCCTAAACTATCATGTCTATAGTTGAACTTGTAGAGTGGGGTAGCCTCCCCCCAAAGAAAAAATTATAGAATGACATTGTCATCCTTCCTGTCCATATTCTCTTTCCAACCTTCTGAACCCCTTTGTCCTATCTCATCTTTTTCCAGTGTGGTCCCCACCAGTCATGTTCCTTTGGCCCTCTCATTTTGTGCTAGAGAAGCAAACATCAGTGAAGACACTGTGACCCCAAGTCCCTTACATGGAGGAGCTGGAGGACAGGGAGGTAGAAGGAGCCCCCAAGTGGTTCTCCTGCTGCTAGAAACCATGATTAAGAACTGGGGTGTTTCCATTCTTCTTTCTTTCCTACTTTGCTCAAAATACCCTTTTTGCTTTCGAAGTACCAGGATAACCGTTCTACTCAATTGAGGTTCAGGCCTGAAGATAAACACTCAAACACTTAAAATCAGTTCAATTCTGTGGCAAAGCACATGTTCTCCCTCTCTGGGTTGGACTTTGCACAGGGAAGGAAGGATGTCAAATGTTGCAGGGTCAGAGGAGGGCATTGGGGGTCCAGGCCTGTCACTGTGGGAAGGAGGATCTGACCGAATCCACACTCTCTTCATCTGGGTGTTCCGCCAAGCCCAGCTGATCTTTAGACTAGAGCCCAAAGTGCCACATTCTGGTCCTGTTTGCTCTCATTCTTGGCTAGGTCACTCTGTATCTTTAAGCATCTCTGAGCATCCTGTCATGAAAAGGAGAAACTGCCATTGGCGATAGCTAAGATTCCCTCTAGCTCTGATCATCTGTGACCCTTTAAGCATTAACGTTTTCCAGCCCACATTCCTACTGGGTATTGAAGAATGCTTGCCCCCATTGAAAACAGTGGGATTAATTTATTTTATTAATTAAACACTAAACTGTGCCAGTGACTGGGCTAGGTGCTAGGGATATTAAGAATAAGACACAGGGCTTAACTTCCAATAGTAAACAATCCAGAGGCAAGGAAAGGCAAGAGCAGGAACAAGCATTTGCAATGTGACTTGATAAGTAGGACATATAGTGGATATGCTTTGGAAGGAGGACTTAGTTTTATTTGCCCAGACTAGCCAGAGAACCTATGTTCATAGAGGAAGAAACATCTCAGCAGACTTCTTAAGGATAGATAGGAATTCATCAGGGAAGAAGGGAAGGAAAGGCATCACAGAGCCCCAGAATTCAAGAACTGACAAGAGGTCTAATGTGACTTGGAGGAGGTGAGAGGAGTATGTGAGGGGCCTTACACAGTAGTAGGTGCCTATGAGCTTGTACAGCTTACTGCCTTCACTTTTAACCTAGGGAACAATCAGGGAGGTAGGAGTTACTCTCCCTAGAAATATTCGGGATATTCCACTATAAGCCAGCATGGTCTCCAATCTAGATGATTAGAAGAAAGAAGTCCAATCTAAATAGAAAAAACACTATAGCCTTGGAGCAGATCTGCCTTCTTAGGGATCAGCTGTAAACCAACCACAAAAGGTTCCCTGTCCCTTTGTCTGCCACCTCTGGGACACACCACTTTGGTACATGCCAGGGTCCCCTGCCAACCACATCTAGATGCCTGATTGCTAGAGTTGAGACCCTGTCTAGCATCTCGCATGCCTTTGGCCTCCCTTGTTCAGTGTAGGTATATAGATGGTTTACTATTGGAAAGAGCAATTCACTGTCCAGAAAACTGACACATTCAGTGATTTTCACAGATATTACTGCCATTGTTTTGAGTCTCATGCTAGTAAAGATTGGGAACTCTAAAATTAACTCTGATTTAAATATTACCAGCTTCTAATGCAAAAATATTAGAAACAAACAACCCAAATGCATATCTATTTTTAAAACACTGTCTGTTCTCATGAGGTAATCACTTAACCAGAGGCTTTCACACTTTTCTACATGCATGAAAATAAGTCCCAGCTCATCTTGGGATCATGTTTTGTTCCTTCCTGTAGGGCATGAAGGAATATTCTTGAAGCCTGGTGTGCCTCTTCTAGACCCGGACAACCTTGGCCTGTCCTGGGTTTCATGCTTTAAAGCAGTGATTCTCAAAGTGTGGTACATAGGAGTATTAGCAATATCATGGAACTTGTTAGAAATGCAACATTCTTAGGCTCCCCGTAGACCTAGCAATGTGTGTTTTAACCCCTGCAGGTGATTCTGATGCACACCTAAGCTTGGAACCACTGCCGTAACCACTCCCACTCCAGCCCTCCTCCCACTGCAATCTCCCATGGGGTGAGGGACCCAGGGCCGAGAGTGCCAACCCAAAGTCATCTGCTGCAGCAGGCTGCCTGCTAGCCCCTAGCCATCCATATCACAGTCAGCGACCTGTCTTGAACATGCTCCCTGAATCTCTGGCCAGCCAGCCTCGAGTCAGCTTGAGTTGGAGGTTCTCCTGAACACCTGTCTCAGTCGGTCCTTGCCTCTGCATCCCCTTCACCTTCTTACAATCTCAGTGGTATTTTGGTCAATTTCAGCCAGGAAGCTTAGATTAATGACAAATTGTTCAAAATGCAATCAATACAGAGTTGAAGGCACCTGAGCCTTTGCTGGTAGTGTCTCAAGGGGGAAGCGTGTCAGCTGTGGCTATGGCTGCCTCCCAGCTTCACTCAGCATCCTCCAAAGCCCCCCATGCGCGAACTCCATGCAAGATTCCACCTACCTCCTGGCCACCACTTTCTGCTGCCCTCCTCCACCCCCAAATCCTCTGCAGCAGTGGCTCTCAGCCCTGGCCATACACTGGAATCACTGGGGGAGCTTTATGATCTCCTTACACCTGTCCCCACCTGTCCCACCTACCGAGATTCTGATTTAAATGGCCTGGAGGGCTGCCTGGGTTTCAGTATTTTGTCAGGATCCCAAGGAAAAGCCAGGGCTGAGATCCAGTGCTGCACAGGATGAATAGGATATTTGACGTTGGCTTTGATGAGCTAATAATGAGAAATTATCAAGAAATTAACAATCAGCAAATGTAAAGTGTGGATGTGATCACACTATAGGCAACTAGGTGTGAGAATATAGCTTGCAGATTCTTGAGGATGCTGTCCCTGTCTCCCCAGCCCACCCCAGCCCCCAAATGTCTAGATGTAATTGACTTTTGTGAATTGGAAGGTTTTCTTTTTACTCCTTGCTTGTCACTTAAAATGTTGTTAGGTGTTGGAGCTATGATTAGCTTATTATTAAGCCCAAGGATTAATGGCTGATGTTTTTAGTACCAAAATTTTGGGGATACTTAACCCAAAAGATCTCTTGAATGACTCTTCACATGTGCTTGAAAGCATGGACCAGTCCCAAGAGCAGTACCCCATTGAAGATGCTAAAGTAGCTGGTGTGAAGTGCTCTTTCTCCTAGCTTCCACCTGCTAGAGGCCAGTGAGTTGGGAAAACGCACTAAAAATGTTGAGCTTAAGAACCTGTTGTTGGGAGCATTAATAATAATTGTTGGTGCTGTTGCTGTGGTTTTCATTGCTGTAACCATCCATCCCCTTTAATTCTCCCCTCTCTCTGTGAGATCTTACTCTGAGCCTTTACAGAAAGAACATTTAGAATCTCGTGTTGCTAGTCTGTTTTTCTAATTTTTAGGCTAATCAGAAGTTTTCTATTATGGATTATGACTGTGAAGTTTGCTGAGTTGGATCTCTTTTTTTTTTGTGGGGGGGGATTCAATTTTGGCCATTTCAAGATGATTTGATGGGTTTTAACTATTTAGTGGTTTTGGCACATCCAATAGGAAAGTAGTGCATCTGGCACCAAGGACTGAGGAAGACATTCAGGTTTAGCAAAACCACTATTCTTTCTCACTGGGAGTTTCAATATCGATAGTTCTACAAGGCCTTGCCAGATTTCCCTAAAAAAGAAATGATCCTATGGCTCTCTTGGAGATTCTGGGATAAATGACAAAACGGAATAGTTCCCCCAGAGAGTTGGGCAGCTCAAGGAAGAAACCACCGTGATCGGCTGACCTTGGGCCTGAGAATCAAAGAGCATTTACTAGGATTGTGCATGACGCTCTGGTGTGTGTGGGGGGCCAGTCTGTGTGGTATTTACCTGACTGGATTCACAAGCTGAGCAATGCCAGAACTAGAGGGGTTTTCATAGTGTGGGTAATTACAGCATAAATGTGGTTGGAGATAAGACATCAAACACAGAGCAACCTTCCATTGTTGAATTGAGAGCAATACATGTTTGCAAGAGTATACTGCTAAATACCAGTTGTAGTCTAGCCCGTCAACTTAATAAATTTTAGTAATGTATCCATAACTTACATTTGAGTGTCCAAAACAATCTAATAGTTTTTCAAACTTTTCTGCAACCCTAAGAAAACATCTCGGTTCCAACTGGCTGATCCTTAAACCACAAGAAAAAGATCCATTTCAGCTCTGCTTTTGGCCTCTCCCTGCCCGTTGTTCCCATATTTGGGACTAAGAGCAGACAGAGCATTGAAGAGGGGGGATAAAAAAGGACTCTCGGGTTGGCTGTAGTCAAAGTGTAGATCCAATAATACCAGCACCTATTGAGGTCTCCACCTGGGGTGAAATGTGTGCATGAATGAAAACAAAACATTGCCAGGGAACCCAAACTTGGATCCAAGCTCTTTATTCTATTTGTTTTATAGGATTAAATATCCTCAGCTCCTCCTGAGCTAACCTTTCCTCTCGGTGTGTGGTATGTTTTCCAAGCAATAGGTCAAGCAATGTTACAACATATAAGTCTATAATGCAATTCAGATGTCATTTAGGAGACTCAGACAACCTAAGATTCATAGCCCTGAAAAAGGCCAGGGAAAATCCTGGCTTAAGAGACTCACAGAGTTCTGGGGTTTTTATGAAGGCAAGCAGTCCATCCATCCTTCAATTAAAGAGGGATGAGGGATAAGAGGGATAAGCTATGGGAGTCAAGTATACGCATCTCAGTAAAATGCCACCCTTACTGGTTCAAGTGTCCATGAGGTAAGGCCATTTCTGCTTGAGTAACTGGACCTGCAAAAATGGGTACACTTCAACTCACCTGCCTCCGAACACCCTGGGGAAAAGTGAGTCACAAAGACAGTCCTATGCTTTCTGACCCCGCACCACTCTGGGGTGACAGCTGCCCCTGTGTCTCCAGCTTCCTTGTTCTTCTGTGATCTTTCCTGTCTTATCTGCCAACTTCATACCCAGAAAATCTGACTCAAAGCACAAAAGAGATAACTCAACCCACCTTCACTCAAGCACGCAGAACAGGCAAATCCTAGGTAACCCACGGCTAAGAGAAGAGCTAAGAATGAAGGTTCCTTCTCTGTTTTTCGGGGTGCTTGGTGCTGCTTCAGCTACTTCCTGGGTATGGCTTTAAAATTATGCCAGTCCCTGATGGGCATCGTTACCCATTGTACCATGCAGCGTTATACCCACCTGATGGGGAATGTCCAAAAGCCATCGGGGATTGGGGTGGTTAACTACCAGGCGGGGCTATTGGATGGGCATCTTCAAACTTTTTCCAGGGATTTTCTCTAGACTCTGTATTATCTCAGGAGGCCAGGTCAGGAGAGATGAAAACCTGCTGTTTCTTCTAAGATCGCTGGGGTCTCATTATGATTGTTCAAAACATTCCCTGTCTTCCAGGGTTTCTCATCTTAGGTTTTACTTGACCATGACATGAACGGAAGGAAAACTCCGCACTGGGGAAATTCATTCCCGGGCTAACAGGAGTCCCACAGTGTGCATCTGTCTCCAGAGACTCTTAACGCTGTGGGTTATCAGGCCTTCAAACACGAGGACAGTTTTTCCCACTTGTTCACATGTGTGTGCACACCTACACACATGCACACACACAGAAATCAGCCACTCATTCTGTTGTTCCTAAAGAGGTGAGTTTAGATTTTTAAGACTCAGAGAACTAGAAACTAGAATCTCAGTCATGATTTTACATAACTGTAGACTTAGAGATGTAAAGAGAGAGCTGCCATGGATGACTCAGCAATCATTTGCTTCCATTGACAGTTTGTAGCTGGGTGACCTTTAGCGAGTGACTTAACCTCTCTGTGCCTTAATGTCTCCACTCCAAAAGCGGAATAATGATACCTTTCACTTTGGGTTATTAAGGGGATTCAATAGACTAGGCAGTTAGCCCAGTGCCTGGCACCTTGTTGGTGCTACATAAATATTAGCTATCTAATTAATATCACTAAGAACATTCAGCTATACCCTGGCAGCGAGTTAGTGGCAGGCTTGGTGCAGACAGACAGTGAAGCTCTTGTCCATCCCATGTCCCCATCTGGCTGTCTCTGGCAGGAAGGAATCCTGCATTGCGCCCCCATCGTGGCTACAGCGGCTGGCTGTGCACATGCTCTGCCGCCCCGCCTGAGCAAGTGGAGAGGCTCAGCCTGCAGCTGCGGGATGATTATGTGCAATCATTTGCCAGCCAAGATGCTGAGCAAGGAACTGAAACATTTGTTTTTGAAATGATCCATTTTCTTCATCCACGTTGCAGTCAGACAGAGGAAGCTCTGCTTGTGCTAACTCTAGTTCGGGGTGCATGGGGTTCTTTGGGTAACATAAAAGTGTACCAGGACCATAGGGTTAATGGCATCTTGGTGTGGGGTAATTGCTGCCTTTTAAGAATACAATAGGAAAGTGCCCTCATGATCAAATATATGCTCAGTGATCCAGGGGTTTGGGACACATTTAGGCACCTGCTGGATAGTTAACTCCTTAAGGTCTTAGGTATGTTTTTTTTTAATCCATGGGGCTGTCTTGGACTTAATGAATATTTACTGAATAAAGCTGAAAACTTTTCACTCAGCTGCACCAATTTATGCCAAGTAAATCATTATTTTGTATTATTTTGGGAAATAACAAGTGGCCCTACTTTATATTCCTGGATAGCTGGGTGAGCCCCCCATAGGTGGGCTGACAGGTGCACTGCTAGGAACTAAGTCTCTTAGCTCTCGGCCAACCCTCCTTCTGCCCTTATCACAAGTGCTGGAAAGAACACACAGGTGTTGTGCAAAAACAACCCCTTGTTTCCAGGTTGCTTGTTTTTCTTGTCCAGAATCTCTGGAGAAAGCTCCGCTTCAACCCAGCTGCTGGTAATGTTGTGCAATCCAGTGGGAAGGCAATCACCTCATTGTTTAGTTACAACCCATGCAAAGATGAAAAAAAGAAAGAAGAAAAGCAGAGCGCACACTTATAGATGAGGGTGGAGGCCATGTGATGATAATGAAAACCATTTGTGAGCATTTCACTCCTTCCTTTGTGAATCAGCCGAGTCTCTGGCATCAGGCCTCTGTCTGTGAAGGGAGCTGTACCTCCGAGGCCTCCAGGGACTCATCCCACCATGTCCAGCCTGGAGTATCACCCTTTGTCCCCAGAAAGGAGGGGCCTTCACTCCACTACAGCTCTCTCTGGGCCACGGCCACCAGCCATCTCCAGCCCTCACCTTCCATCTCACCCAGGACCCAGGCCGTCCTGTGTGATTGTGCATTAGCCCTTGGTGCTCAGCAAGCTCTGCCTAAACTGGACTTTGGCATCCTGTGTGAGAAGGATGCTCCTCATTGTCTGCATCCTGTCCACCTAGCTGTGCCCAGACCTTGCAGCCCCAACTCTCTCTCTCTCTCTCTCTCTTTTTTTAAGATTTTATTTATTATTTTTAGAGAGAGGGGAAGGGAGAGAGGCAGAGAGGGAGAGAGACATCGTGTATGGTTGCCTTTCACCTGCCTCCAGCTAAGGACCTGGCTAGAGACCTGGCTTGCAACCTGGTTATGTGCCCTGGCTGGGAATCGAACCAGCGACCTTTGCATTTGTAGGCTGGCGCCTTATCCGCCGTGCCACCAGCCAGGGCCTAGCTTTCCTTTGAACTGTTTCTACTTTTTTTTTTTATTCCACAGACCTGGTTTCCATAGTCCTAAAATATAGATTTAAACTTTTTAAAAGGATAAACCCAAAATTAAATAAAAATTTAAAAATAAAACTAACAATCTCCCCCCAAAACCACAACCAGTAAAACCGTGTATATGTATATTTTCCTAGGCATGTCTGTTTGGCTGACTCAGCTCTGAAGAGAGGAAAGCACCTCAAAAGGCACGTGTCGTAGTTACAGGCAAGACCAGCCCCACCAGATACTCTGTGCACTGTGCTCAATAAATACTAGTACTTAAGTGCCACATCTTTCTCGGCCCACTTCTCAAGTCTAATGCAGCATTTATACAAGTCAAGTCTAATTCAGATCCACAGAGCATGGCAGCATTATCTCTAACATTCACCACCACCTGCTTCACCATGACTGTCACCTCCACCCCCATCGCCGCCTCCACCATCAGCGCCACCTCCACCATCATCTTTTCCCACATTTCCTTCCCATCACTGTCCTACCACCACCCATTACCGTCACCAGTATCACCACTTGCACCATTTTACCATCACCATTACTACTCCCACATTCAATACTACCACCACCACCACAACCACCAAAAGATTAAACTTTCCGGAGCCAGAGAAGCCTGATCACTGTTCTCCAAAGCCTCCTCATAGACTATCAATAGAGTCAGCAGAGCCAGAAGCCTGGGGGTCATTTAGTCTCTTCCATTGTAGTTACATGGATTGTTTAGGTCCATGTAACTCCCAGTGGAGCTGGGTCTCTTCACCACTCCATAGAGGAACACAACGTTCTTGCTTTCCTATTGCTTTCCTGTATATTCTATTCCATTTTCCAGCACCCTTTCTGGAAGCTGTCTTTTTATTTTCTTTCTCCTGAGATTTTTTTTTTTTGTTAAGTTGGTATTTCCAATAATGTAGGTGCCAACATTATTCTGTTTAGGCCTTGATAAAAAAATTATCTCCAAAGAGGAATACCTATGACTGTCTCAAGGACATTACACACACACACTCCAGAAGGTAAATAAGGAATTATGTACCTTGGTCCTCCAAAGCAAAGCAAATTCTTCCTCCTGTCTGATGCAGTGTGCTAAGGATATGTGCACAGTTTTTGCTGACCATCTCGGGGTTTTTCTAGGTCTTCATCCCAGAGACCATGGACTTTGTGCCTAAGTCTGCAAGGAGAAGAGCTCTCCCTGACTCCCCCCCAGAAGGATGTGCTCTTCTGATTTGCAGTAGTGATTGGCCTCCACATGTAACAGGGGAGTTCCTTGGGAGTTCAAGGCCAGCTCTCTCCTGGCCCTTCTGTCCCAGGGGAGGAAGGGACCCCCCAGCTAGCTGTCCCCAGGGGGCATGCTGTTTCCTCAGCCATGTGTTCAGGGTGGGGAGCTTATTCCTTCTGGGGCCATGAAGGGGAGTATGCCAATACTGGAAGTTTGAGCTTGAGCTTGGGGGCAGAAAGGGTGGGGTGTAGGGAGAAATCCCCCAAAGAGTCCCCTTAGGTTGCTCCATTAGGCTGTCTGAGAGGTGGTAACCAGGATAGAATGACCTACATTTTAGGTGTAAAGCTAAGTGGAATGTAATAGGATGTACTAAAATTTGGTAAGGACTTCCCTCACATAAACTGTGGGTTAGAAGTGAATACGATCACTACCACTAATAATCGATAATATTTACTGTGCTTTATGTGCCAGACACTCTACTGAGGGCTTTCTGTGTATTTTCTTTTAAAACACTTACTAAAAATCTTCTGAGGTCAGTATTATCCCTATTGTACAGGTAAAGAAACTTTGACTCAGCATGCAGTGGGGAAGTGCAAGGTCACCCTGCTTAGGGGATGGGAGAATAGAAAGGAGGCCAGGTCTCTCTCCCTGAGTCCACTCCTCTTCACCCCCTCTACACTGCTCAAAACCTGACCATGCAAAGAAGCAATGGTTGTGTTTTCTGGGTTTTGTGTTGAGGGTCCATTCCTGCTTTGGTGATATGGATAATGTCATATGGATATGGATAATGGGATATTCTACATATATTATTTCCTATTCTTTAATTTACTGATTGCTTTTTAGAATCTAGTACTGATTTTCTAAGTATAATATACCTTGACTTCTCCCCTCGTCTGTCACAAGACCTTTCTTATTAATAACCTTGAGGGAGACCACAGACCATATTCTCTTCTCACTGAAATAGTATAACCACCGAAAGACAGATTCTTGAAAGACTCCCTATTCTGACAGAAATGTAGGTACAGAAGATAGATGCTTAGAACGTGCAGTTGTTTCTTCCTGGGCTATTTGTAAACATTGGAATGTGGCTATTCCATCTACTCTCATGCATTTTCTGGGTAAGATTTACTCTTGTGAGACTGGAGTGGGGGTGGGGGTGGGATGGGGACGACAGGCAGGACAGGATCCACTCACTCTGGACTGGGGTGGGGTTCTCTGTTGGTTGGCTTTTTGGGTATAAAGACCAAGTCTGAGGCTGAAGGAGCCAAGTGGGGTCTGTTAATATTTCCATTCATGGGCATGCACTAGAACACCATCTCATACATTTACAGGAAAACATTGAATATAATATCTTTGTTGAGCTTAATCAGAACCAGAGTAAAATTCCAGGCACCAAGAATAGAAACCTACCCTAATGATTTCATTTTTAGTCCAAAATATACAGTGTTTTCTCTGCCTGTTCTGTTTGTCACTTTCTAAAACAAGAAATTACCCAGCAGTGACTTTGGTTTGAGGGATGGGAGGAAAGTAATAAACACTGAGCAGAAATGCAAAGAGATCAAATGTCAAGGGTCCTTGGTGGAAGAACATTCAAAAACAAGTTCCCTTGGTGAATCGTTGACTTTATTTCCCAGGACTCAGTGAATTACTTGATTAGGAATCCTTTGTCCCGGCTTCATGCTTTCAGCACTGAGCGCTTCATAGAATGGAAGTGACTCAAAGGCAAAGAGGAGGAGGCTCAGTTACAATCATTTTTCAGGCAGATATGATTGTGTTCATTGTTAGCAGGTAAAATAGTCTTGTAGAAAAATTAGTCTCAGGCTATGAAAACAGTTGGGACACCTACCCGGAAGAGAAGCTGCTCATTATGATTTGCTGTCATGAATTGAGTAAATGGCTTAATGTTAGGAATCATGCTGCTATATGTGTGCAGCAGGTTGGTGGTTTTCACTTGAAGATCTGGGGCAAAAATCTGGCGGTCTCTTTACGCACCAGCCTACTGCCACCAGAAACTTTAAAAGAGATAGCGTCACTGCCTTTTTTTAACTTCTCAGGAATAGTGTAAACCGAAGGGGCAAATCAGAAGGCTCTTCACCAGAGAGCCCTGGCTGTCACCTTCAGGGCAACAGTCACATTTTGGCAGACACATCAGAAGGGCATGCACTGGCCATGAATTACGCACCATGGAGGATCCGAGGAAAGTTGGCACCAAGGATAGCTCTGCCCTGGGGCTGAGCCCAGGTTGGGGACAGAGAGAGAAATACTTACTTCCTTTCCTGTCCTCTTAGAGCTTGATGAGTGTTTGTGACATGAATATAAGAATCCTGACCAGATGCAATCAGACCAGCCAAGCACTCGCAGGTACTGGGACAAGCTAAGTGAGCTGGGGTTTGCCCTAACCTTAGGAAATCATCAAGGTAAAGTGAAGACTCGGAATGAGAAAGATGGACCTTGAGTCCAAGGTGAATGAGAGAGGAGGAGAGGTGGCAGAAAGAACAATGAGAGGTGAGAGAGGGCAAGAAAATGACAAAGGAGAGAGTGGGCAAGGAAAGGAAGGGGAAGAGGGAGATCCAAAAGGCAAAGGCACATTAATGCAAGAAGGGGTGTAGCCGCTGAGAGAGAGACCAGGGAGAAGGAAATGGAGGGAAAAGACAGACATTGGGAGCAGACTTTGAAACTAGCCTCGGACTCAGCTCTAAGGAAGTGGAAGAAACCTTTGCACGTATCACAGACTCCCTTGTCAGCCCGTGCAGCTAAGAGGTGATTCCTGGGTTTCTCTAGAGATGAAGCCTAAGCAATAGGTGAACTGCCACTAGCAACTCCCCCAAAGAACCCAGATTTCACTGAACTGGCTTCTGGTAATCTTACCAGATAATCTTGTTGATATTTCAATTAACAGTCTATTAGAATATTATTTTTTTTGCTGGAAAAAGTCCATTGGAGCCCAGACCTGGTGATAGCATTGCCTTGGCAGAGTGACACAGTGATTTCATTCCATGGGTTAGAACAAGGCCATATCCCAGGGTGCATGTGTCCAACACAAAAGTCCTTCATCACAGAGCAGCCATGCTGGGTGTGCCGTAACATCATTTAAAATAAATGAGGTTAGGTGACCTCACCATTATCAGATTCAAAGAAAATGCCTTGGAAAGAAATGGTGAGAGAAAAGGACCAAAAGACAACATCGGGGGACTTAGGGCTTCCCATGGATACTTCTATCCAGCTGGAGTTCGTTATAATGTATACTTTGCTTCATCAAATCCTCTGTCATGAATAAAACCCCAAACCAATTCCAAACCCAGATAGATGATGATGTACTTGGATTTCGCATTGGGCTTGCATCATTGCTTCACCAGATGCCCTCCATAAATCTGGGGTGCAGGCTGTAGGAGCTGCAGAGAGGCTGTCTCGGGATGTGCTTCTGCCATTCCGCCTGCGCCACTGCCCTTGCCCTGTCACTGCTGCTCAGTCAGTCAGCGAATGGGCTTAGGGGACCACAGGCTCCGCCTGAGACCCACCCACCCACAACCCTTTCCTTTCCAGTGCTGCAAGCATCCAAGGCAAACCAGAAGGCAAGGTTCCTGGAAACCACCCACGACAGAAGGGATGGATCAGGGATGTTACATAGGCAGGAACACTTTCACAGCAAGAGGATCAAAAGTTGCCCTCCATCACTCCAGGGGACTCACTCAACTGGGACCAGGGGCAGAGCTGGGAGGGACACAGGTCTCCCCTCTGCACAAAGTTACTGAGGAGGGTCTGCAAAAGGAACAGGCTGCCTACTGACGTGGAATTCTGGCATGAGTCATGTTCAACTCGGGATGAAGAACTATAATGGCCTCTCATAAAAGAGTATTAAACTTGTGTCTATTCCATTATAAGCAATTAAGATAAAGAAATGGGGCAGGGGAGGAAGGAAGGAAAGGAGGGAAAGAGAAGAAAAGGATAACAGTATAAAGGGTATGATGATTCTCCCTGTTGTTCCACTAAGTGAACATGTGAAGTGGAGACCTGCACAAACCGCACTCCCATCAGAGCCAGTTCCCACCAACCTCTCATTCTGCAAGCCTGTGTGTGAAGTTAGCATTACAGATTTGTATGTTTTAAACAATATGGTGCCTTTGCTGGTTCAATTCCCCAGCCAGGGCACGTAACCAGGTTGCAAGCCAGGTCTCCAACCAGGTCCATGGCTGGAGGCAGGTGAAAGGCAACCAGACATTGATGTTTCTCTTTCTCTCTGCCTCTCTCCCTTCCCCTCTCTCTGGAAGTAATAATAAATAAAATCTTTTTAAAATAAATTAAAAAAATAAACAATATGGTGCCTTAGCAAGCCAACCACTTCATCTGGTGCTGAAGAGAGAGCTATCTCTCCCCAGGCTGGAGGAAAAACTAGCTGGTTGTACTTACAGAGAAGAGTTATGTTATTCTCCACCACGGCACCTTCCGAATGGGTTTTTGAGGATAAATTTGGCTCCACTTCCCAGATCTCTTATACATTGACTTTAGAATACAGCCCCAGCCAGGTGCTCTCTGAGAGAAATGTAGAGAAGAATACTATCGGCAGGAAGGTTAGCCAGGTGGCCTCTCACAGGTGGGTGATGTGGAGGAGGCTGTGGGTGCACTGTAGCAACCATGGTAGCCCCTGCTTCATCCTTGACACTTGAACAAGACCTCATTGGTATGGTGACTCAAATTACTCATCTTACTGTCTTACCACATACAACTGCACATTTGGGAAGCCTAGTCTTGATCACATTATAATAAAACTAATTATAAATAGATGCATATGTTGAAGACAGACACAGGGAAAAAGACTGGAAGGAACTACAGCAAATGTTAGCAGTAGTTGAGTTAAAGGATTATGGGTGATTTCTTTATACTTTTCTATATTTTCTTAATTATTGCAATGAGCCAGGAATAGCTTTTATAATCAGAATGATGTATTTTAAAATATTTTGATGTATTATATTTTATCTGTTAATCCTCCCTTTGAGACTTTATCCTAATAAAATAATCCTAAAAGGGAAAAAGGCATACGCATGACCTTTATTTATTTTTGCTAAATGATTTATAATTGTAAAGTTAGAAGCCAAGCATTCTTCAGTAACAAGATAGCTAATTAGTTACTTTGTGGAAATTCTTTTTCATGAATTTCTCTGTAGTCATTAAATATGAAAACTGTGAAGACAGTAAGAACAAGGAGAAATGTTTGGGATCCAGTGTGAAACAGGGAGAAACAGGGTGGAGAAGACTGTGAAATCATTGCAACCCCGGAAAGTCACATGTGAAGAGGAACCAGGCCTGGAAGTAAATACACAAAATGAAAACAGTTGTATTGAGTGTTAGAACTTTGGGAGCTCTCCTCCTCTCCTTCATTTTCCAAGTGGTTCATAATGTTGTTATAATGTCTTTATAATGAAAGTAAAGTCCATAAACCTTTCCATATGTTCTTTCTGTAAACGCTTCAGGTTTCGGGAGATACCAGATACATTCTCATGTTAGTGTCTGCCCCATGGTGCCTAGACTAAGCCACTTCATTCTGCAGTGGCTCCGTCAGTGTTACTGACTAAGCCATCAGGCTTACTCAGTGGCTTTGGGTAGGTGTGGGTGGAGGACATGCTCAACCTGTGAGCAGCCTCTTTGTTTTCTCAAGTTACAGCTTATTGCACTGAACAGAATAAGAAACTGCTGAATGGCTTGGATGTCTGTGGACACACTCCCTGCATTTGGCAGTTCTTGGCCATAAATGCAAAGGGATGAGGACCCAGATTCTCCTTTATCTATTGTTGACTTAGATTGCTGCATTCTCCAAAGCTTGCATAAGGTTTAGATATAGTGTCAGCTTCTGATTATCTGTTGTATGGGAGGAAAAAATTGGAAACAAACCACCAAACTATTTGTAGTGGATATAGTTTGGTTGTGTTCACCCCCTAGTTTGGGGGAAAGAGGAGTTGGAAGAGGGGCAGTAGGAGGAGGGGAACCACTAACAGTTAATGTGTGCCTGCCACTTGCCAGGCATTATACTAGAGGCTTTTCAGTGTGTTGCTCACTTACACTCATCAGACAAAGGAACAGAGATGCTGAGATATTAAGTAACTTGTTGAGGAAAGGAATTACCTAGCCCAAAAACACAGTAAGTGCATGCCAACAGATAATCCACAAAATGAAACAAATCACTTAACATTTATTGGTCTAAAATTACTAGGGATTCCTTTATCACCAGTGGTTCTCAACCAGGAGTGCTTTTGACACCCAAAGCCACCCCAGGGGACATTTGATAACATCTAGAGACATTTTTGGTGCCACAATGAGGTGGGGGTTGTTACTGGCCTCTCACAGGTAGAGATCATGGATGCTGCCCAACGTCCTACAGTGCAAAGGACCACCTACCACAATGAAGAATTGTCTGAGCCAAAATGTTAATAGAGTGAAGGTTGAGGAAACTTTCCATATCATAACAATCTAGTGCAACTTACCCCACCAAATTCACTTCCTGTTCACTTATGAAATTAAGTTTCCATAGTTCTGTACCATTGTCAATGACATAAAGCATCTGAGATACTATTTACTGGTCCCACAATTAGGAACCACTCAGCAATCAAATAAATGTGCATAAAATCTGTATGACAATGCCAAGTTTAAATCTGAAATTTATGAAGGGAGCTTGTAGGAAATTGCTGGCAAGAAATTAACAACTCCCCAAGTGTTACCAATTGTGGCTAACCCTAATCTGCATTAAATTCTACGATGAATAGCTAAACATTCACTCCAGTCTCAGGATCCCCATATGCAAAATCAGAAACTTGGCTGTTTGCCGATGACAGGGTCAAATCACTAAATTTTAACACTTCAGCTGTGTCTATAAGCAGAGAGCAAATTAATTGTTTTAGTTTGCTGTGGCTTGCCTCTTTGGAGGGGGAGCACACATTAATTTTGTTACTTCTGTGGTATGAAGACAGCCCCTGGAAAACTAGAGCTAATGAATTGGTCAATATTTTTGTGGTTCACCATAATTTTGAGGTACAGGATTGTACTAGTATTTGAGAAAGACTCAGAAACTCTGCAAAACTGCAAAGTATTCAGGGATCATCTAATTTAATCTTCAAATAATAAACAGTATGGAGAGGAGACAAGACAAAGGCACACGAAGTATTTAGCAAATAACTTGGGTTCTCAATTGTGTTGCACACTGTCAGCAATGATGGGGTTCAGAGGTGTATCACACAAAATTGTTGATATTTGTTCACATGCTTATCTGTCCCATTACACTGATGGCCACCAGAGTGCGGGGACCAAGACACTTTTCTACTTTGTATCTGTCTTGGTGTCTAGGCAGAGCCTGGCCTGTGGAAGCCAACTAATAAATGTCTGTTTAATAAATGAATGGATGACCTCAATGGGAAGTGGACCTTGATCTTGGCCTTGATGCCACAGGAATGTCTCAGCCAGTGTTTCCCACTCCTGGGATATCAAGAGAGGTTTGATAAAATGAGGGTTCCATGGCTAAATGCATTTAGGAATTACTGGGTTAGAAATAGCTCTCTTTAATCAGAGCTTTCTTTCCATATTCTAATATGCACTGGAAATCCCTAGCAGGACTCACTAACTTGAGTTCAAATTTATTTGATCATGAAAACATATTTTTACCAAAGATTTGGTAACATAAATTTGACTTAAGATACCAAGAAATCCATATTGATAATTAGTCTAACTACCCAAAGGAAATAGCTTCCTGAGTTGACTAATGCTCTGAAAATCAGTATACTGGAGCTCGTACAGTTATGATTTGGGGATTTTCTAGAGAGAGTTAAAAGGAAGTCTATCCTTCCAAGACCGTCCTGTGTGAAGGAAAAACCAGGGTACTTTGTATGCTGCCCTTCAGTAGCTTTCCCAAGCGGCCTCCCTGTAGCTCTGGTTCAGAGAGCCTTGCTTTGGCCTGTTGACATGGCTTCAGCCTTGGATGCACATTTTTAAAAAATTTGGATGAGTCTTTCCTTACTATTCCCACTGGGCTTGTACTTTTATTTTTAAAATGTGTTTTGCCCTGAACTGCTCAACTGGGCTTGATAACTTCTCAGCAGACTTCTGGCCATAGCAGTGGCAGCTGCGGCTATGTGTTTTTTAATAAATTTGCGCTTGCTTAGATTTTGGTGGATCTCCTTCCATAGCTCCCCATTATGAGGATCACTTATGGGTACCAACCCACTAAAAGGTAAAAGCAAAAATACCTGTCCTATTAAGTTTCTTTATTAAAAACTTTCCTTTTTTTTTTTTTTTTTACTTTAACATATCTTTCAAATGGACAGTTTTTTTTTTTCTTTTCTGATGAAACTGTGAAACAAGATGTCCAGATCCCAAAGGACTTTTATTAAAAGACCACACAGTTTAAAAATAATTGATGGTAAACTGGGGAGTTGAGTAACATTGTATTACCATCACGACTAAATACAAGCAGACGGTGACACATTTTGTGAATTATTTCTATTTAAATGTTTGAGCCTGAGGATACAGTTGAAGGCAGCGTTAAATCCATTTTTGCAAGTAGCTTTGATTTTAATATAAATTTGTCAAGTGATTCCTAGCACATTGTGTCATGTTCTAGCCCAACTTAGAGCAATGGATTCTGCAGCTGGATGGTTCCAGCCAGCCTCACCTGCACCCGGGACCTGGAGACATAGGTCTTGAGGAAGACCCTGCCCCCCTGCCCAGCCCTTTACTGTATACCGATGGACATGATTCCAACACTGAGGAACAGAGTTGTCAGGGTTTATGGAAGTATGGCAGAATGGAACAGGAACAAAAATGTGGGTGTGTCTGATTCACCAACATTTGTCCCCATGGTGCTGTGGTGGACGTATGTAGTACACTTTCCCCTTCCAAGACAGACCCTGTAGTTAGTGTCTCAGGTCCAACCAGCACTCCAGTTACATTCACTTCTGCTGCTGTCCCCAGCATTTGGCTCCGACTGCTCGGCCCTGACAGAAGGTTGCTGCACTTTGCTCTGCTGTGACTGCATCTTCTTGTTTGGTCACCCCACAGAGCCCATGAGGGCTGCTCCTTCTGCCTGGAGTGCTAATGAGACACAGGGACCATTGACCAGACAAATGAACTAACCCTTTGGCACATGGTTCTTGTGTATGATATGAGCTGGACTAAAGTCACATAATTTATGGCTGGTGCTTGGCAATTGTTCAGCTGAGTTCAGCAAACATGCAATGAACACCTGTGTCATGCAGGTGCCCCAGGCCAGGAAGGACAGGAATTTGAGGGGAACAGACAGGTCTGGGTGGGGCAATGCAAGAAGTACACAAACAACTAACCTGAGACACAGGATGAAAGTATACTGGTGGCTCGCTCATTTAGCAAATCTATATTGAGCACCTGCTGTTTGCTATGCACACTGTTCTACATATGGGGATACCATCATGAACAGAGCAGGAAAGTTCTCTGCTCTCCCAGAGCTTAAATTCTAGCACTGGTGGATGGAAAACAAAGGACCAATAAGCAACAAAAGCCAGCTGTTGATAAGTGCTGGGAAAAAACAAAGCATGGTGAGGGGTTGGGAAGCACCAGCTGGGGAAGTGCTGGTTTGGCAAGGGAAGGTCTTTCTAGTGAGGTGATGTTTACAAAGAAGCCTGAGTGAGATATGGGAGAGAGCCATGCCGAGACATGGCAGAGAGGATGGCCAGTATGAAGGACCTGCGGCAGGAGCTTGCTGGGGGCAGAGGACCACCAGGAGCCGCAGAAGATGAGGCCTGGGACACCATCAGAGCCAGCTCCTGGAGCACTTGGTGGATCCTGGAGAGGGCTTTGGACTTAACTCTGAAGAAGAAAGGGAGCCACAAGAAGGTGTTGAGCAGGAGAGTGACAGGACGTGATAGGTTTGTAAAGAAGCACTGTGGCTGAGCCTACGCAATGAGGGCAAGAGTGGAAGGAGGAAGATAGGCTAGAAGGCTCTTCTAATAACCTGGGTGAGAGGCAGTGCCGGTCTGGGCTAGGATGGCAATGTGGAGGGTGGGGGTGAGAAGACATTGTAAGTTGGGTGTGTGGAAGGGTTGGGGCAAATAGAATCCCCTAATGGATGTAGAGAAGTGGATTAAGGGTGACCCTAAAATTTTAGTATCCAGTTGGATGGGGGTGTGATTCACTGAGATGGGGAACATTGGTGAAGAAGCAGATTTTAAGGGCAGAATAAAATATTTTGTAAGTTCCAGGTATTGTAGTAAATACTTTAAATGGGTTATCTCACTTAATGCTCAGAATAGCTCTATGAGAACAGTTATTTTCTTGCACAGAGAAGGAAACTGAAGCTATATATGTGTGTGGTAAATTTTAAAAAACCTAACCAGCAAATTCACTCTAACAATGTTTTACCCGGATTACATCATTTTAACCTAGAACATCTCAAAGAATGTCAATGCAATTGAGATTAAACTTTTAATTTCAGAGCACTTGAAATAGTTTATGAATTAGCTAGCATTTCAAGGTAAATTTTTCGAGAAAGAAATTGCATATAAAAAGAGGTTTCTCCATAACCTCTGGATTTGTGTATGACAAGAGGAATATTATTTGGGGATTGAATGTAACTTTCTCAAACAAGTATACAAAATCCAGATATGCCATCCTGTTTTTTTTTATTCCAATTCTGTTTACTCATGCTAAATAATGTTAACATTTAGGGCACATCCTCCTAGAATTGTCTGTAGTATCCAAATCTTTTTACTGCTTTAGTTATCTAGACACAGGTCTGGCTCCTTGGAATATGATGAAGAAGGGAGGCCTTTCTCTTGCCCAGGTGAAAATGGAGTTTGGCCTGGCAGTGAGGAGGCTGAGTCATGGCTTTTGCCATTTTCCAATGGGATGGCACTTGCCTGGAGCCACCAGCTGTTTGCAGGGCAGCTCTGAGTCCTGGGCATCTGATTTCAATAAGCCAAGAGAACAGTTCCATCCTATAGCATATTAGTGGGCAGGCCTATCTGCTCTGTGTCCACACCCCAAAGCCAATGGGAAGTTGGTCTCATGGAGCCGGGGTCCGGCCTGACAACAGAAGGCAGCGGTTGCTGTTGGATCCTGCCCAATGCCTGCAGAGGTCAGGTTTTGACCCAGAGCCTTCTGGAGCATAGGGAGGCCAGGATGGTATTGTTCTTTTTGATTCATTGTGTTGTCTAAATTAGAAAAAAAGAAACCTAGGAAGTCTGGATGCAGAATTTCAAGTCTGGAATTCCGCCTACATATGGAAAACAAGACCCACTCAGGGAAACAATGCCACTGTGTTTGCCACCCACATATAGGGGGCTCTGACCGTGGAGAGTAATTTGCACTTTATCTGAGCACTGTTCACCTGGGACTGGTAAAGAGCTATCACCGCACCAGGTCGCAGTGAGGCCCGTCAGGTGACTGGCTACATCAGCAAAGTGGTTGCTCACTGTCTAACTAGAAACACAGCCAGCCCTGCAGCTGGCAGGAGTTCCGTGTTCATTGTCATGTTTGGATACTTATCAGCAATAAGATGTTTTATTTAATAATATTTAGACAATGAATGTAAGAACATAAACAAGTTAATTATTTCAATGCTAATAAAAAAAATCCCTTCATCACCAGACCACATGAATTTATTTCAGCAGAGTAATCGAATAATCCTGTGTTGATTCTAGGAAACCTTGTTAAGTGGGCAGCATTGGACTTCACCTTGCTCTCCTCGAAAGGCTGCCTCTCTGCTGGCCCCACAGTGCATGCCTTCCCCATCCTCTGGGCTTTGCATCCTCACTCAGGGCCTCTCCAGGGACCTCGTGGGCTTCCCAGGGTCAGACTGCAGCTGGACCACATGGAACCCTTGTGCAAATTAGCAGAGGTTGCCCTTTTTTCAGGCAGATTCAGCTCCAGGCCAGGGGGTAGTTTGATGAACAGGGCCCTAACTCATCCCCCATGGGGACTGCCCATAGTTCCCCAGCAGATGACTGGACAGGGCTGGCCCATGGACTTCGTCACTGACCACAGCACTCAGCCCTGGTCTGGAATTACTGCACAGGGCCAGAGGGTCAGGAAATACCTATGGGCTCCAAGGCAGTGTCAAGAAAGGAACAGGGAGGGGATGTAGCTTCTCCACAGGGCAGCTGGGGGCCTGCTTTCATGCCTACCTGTCTTTTGTCTGAATCACGGGATGGCTCGTCCTATGCCAACCTCTTTCCTCACACCTGTACTCTCCAGCTGCCCTCTCTCCTTTGTCTCTGCTGCACGCTAAATACACAGCACCTGCAAATAGCAACCACTCCAGCAGCACCACCTCCCAGCGCCCTGGCAGCCCACCTGCGAGCCCCTACTCTCCTGAGCATACCCTCTTTCGGGAGCCTTTCTCTCTGAGCCCTGAGCTCATCCCCAACGGCATATGCAGCTTGCTAATCTGAGAGTGAATTCAAGTCTAGGTGTTAGAAACTGAAAATAAACATCACTCTGATCACTCTTGGGTTTGTTTTTAAGGGAAGCCTTCTGGAGACTCACTGTCACCCAGGTGGTAGTACCTAGAGAGATGCTAAGGGCAGAGAATGTTGGGGAACTTCATGGGACCCCCTAAGTCCATCTCTATGTGCTCATCAAGAAGCCTGGCATGAAGACTTACTGGTGTCACTCAGCTTTCAAATCAAGCTAGTAAGGGGCTGAGCTTCTATAGCCCAGTGACATAGCTTCCCCAGTCAGCTCAGCTAGTCTTGATCAGTGATTGTCCCTGGCTCCTGGGCAGGAGCTGAGAGATGATTAGAGGGAAAGGAATAATTCAGTTGATTTAGAGATCTCAGCTTCTTTTCCCAGCCAGACCCCATGGCTTGGCTGTTCCTTCAAGATTCTCAATTTCAGAGGACTTCTGGCTAAGATGGAGGCATAGGGAGACATACTATGTCTCCCTCACAACTAAGAAGGAATATATCTACCTCAAAACTATAAAAAACAACTGGAAGCTCCAAAAAATCAAACTGAAGGAAAGTCTAACAAAGAAATAAAGAAGAAATGAAATACTCATCCAGGTTGGTAGGAGGGGTGGAGAGAGGGCAGAGAGGGCTCAGTGCAGTGGCGGTGGTGGCAGCAGTGGCTGGCGCCAGTGGTGGGAAGCAGAGTCACACATAATGCAAATTGGGAGGGAAACCTGGAGAATGATCCCAACCCCAGGCCAGACTGCACAGCTCACGATTCCAGTGCTAGGAGGAAAGTAAAGCCACATTGCTTCTGACTATGAAAACCAGTGGGGGTTGGGGTAGAGGAATAAACTGCCAGTCTCTCAGCAGAATCTGCTTGTTTAGTGAAAAGGGGGCAAATGCTGAGCAAGCAGCATTGTTCCCTCTCAGATCCCTCCCCCAGTGCTGGTGAATACCTAAGGCTCCACCCCTTACAACATAACAGGTGTGGCAGCTCTACCTATGACACAGAGGCACACACAGGAGCCTGTCAAGTTGAGGAGTTAGAGAATCAAGGCCCAAAGGAGGGAGTAAATCAAGGTTCCAGTGGGAGAACTGAGCGACAAGAAGGTAGCCAGCCTAACAGATGCAGAGTTCAAAACACTGGTGATAGTGATGCTTACAGACTTGACAGACAGGATTATGTATGACAAATACTTAAGGAATCAATAAAGGCTATGCTAAGTGAAATGAAGGAAACTCCACATGAAACCAGTGGTGAAGGGAAGGGAACCAGGTTCAAATAAATGATTTGGAACATAAGGAAGAAATGAACAGTTAACCAGTACAAAAAAGAGAAAACAAGAATTGGAAAAAGATAACAAGGAGAGGCATAGAAACCTCTGGGACTACTTTGAATGTTCCGACATTCAAATCATAGTGGTGCCAAAAGGAGAAGAGGAAGAGCAAGAAGTTGAAAATTTATGTGAAAAAATAATGAAGGAAAACTTCCCTAATTTGGTGATGGAAATAGACATACAAGTCCAGGAAGCACAGAGAGTCCCAAACAAACTAGACCCAAAGAGGACACACCAAGACATCATAATTAAAGTACCAAAGGTTAAAGACAAAGGGAATCTTAAAAGCAGCAAGAGAAAAGAAGAGAGTTACTTACAAAAGAGTTCCTATAAGACAGCTGATTTCTCAAAAGAAACTTTGTCGGCAAGAAGGGACTGGCAAAAAGTATTCAAAGTGATGAAAAACAAGAACCTACAACCAAAAGTACTCTATCTAACAAAGCTATCACTTAGAATGGAAAGGCAGATAAAGTGCTTCTCAGACAAGGTAAAGCTAAAGGAGTTCATCATCACCAAACCATTATATGAAATGTTAAACACTTTAAGAAAAAGAAGATCAAAACTATGAACATTAAAATGACAACAAACTCACAACTATCAACAACAGAATCTAAAAAATAAAACAAAAACAAACTAAGCAAACAACCAGAACAGGAATAGAATCACAGGTATGGGGATCATTTGGAGGGTGATCAGCTGGGAGAGGAAAGGGGGAATAATGCGGGATTAGGAAACATACTTGGTAGGTTCAAAATAGTCGGGAGGATGTTAAGAATAATAAAGGAAAAGGTGAAGCCAAAGAACTTACATGCATGACCCATGGTCATAAACTAAGTGGGGTGGGATTGCTGGAGGGAAAGAATGTATTGGGTGGTGGGGAGAAAAGGGAAAAGAAATTGGGACAACTACAACAGCATAATCAATAAAATATATTTTTAAAAAAAGATTCTTTGGCCCTGGCTGGTAGCACAGTGGATTAGGCACCAGCCTGCGAACCCAAAGGTCGCTGGTTTGATTCCCCAGCCAGGGCACATAACCAGGTTGCAAGCCAGGTCTCCAGTCAGGTCTGTAGCTGGAGGCAGATGAAAGGTAACCCTACATTGATGTTTCTATCCCTCTCTGCCTCTCCCCTTTCCTCTCTCTCTCTGGAAATAATAAATAAAAATATATATATTAAAAAAAAAAAGATTCTTCATCTTCCCAACCTGCCTGATGACCTCATAGGTACCCTGCCCTTACCATCCACAGTTATCCTTTGTTCCTCCATGTTCTGTTTGCCCAGCAGGCATTACACGTGAGCGTGGACACACACGCACAAACACACAGACGCACACATGTGCACACACACCCTGAAACAAAGGTTGCTTCCATTGCAAAATTCTTCCCCTGGGATGCCCACCCATCCTTGCTCCCTGCCAGTCTTTGTAAGAGCTCAAAACTTACTTTTTCTTTGGCAAATCTCTTCAGAAAACCAGGCTCTGGTGGGAGGGCAAGGTCTGTAGAATCCATTGTCTTTATACTGGATCCTATCATATATATTGTGAGCTCTGACCACTCACCTGCTGCTTTCTGAGCCTAGAAACCAACTGAGGGAAATAGCAGTGGTGCCCTCACTTAAATCTCATGCCCTTGGCTGGGCTATCAGCCCTGCTGCTTGTGCCCCGGGCAGCCCAAGTTATATTAAGGAAGGACAATGTCAGCCCGCGGCCTCAGCCAGGCCCCGAATTCCTGAGGGGTCAAAGCCTGGATTCAGATCTGCCTGGCCCAGTGTCTCCCATGGCGCTGGGCAGGCGTGGGCGGTTGATAAATATCATTGGATGGCAAGGGGTGATGGCGACTGAAAGAAAGGGCTCTTTCTTAGTTGCTTGCTGCTCACTTGCTGAGATGTCCTGGGTCCCAGGAGAAGCCAGATGGCCCAGGGTACGAAGTAAACAGCCCCAGGGCCTAAGTTCCTTGTTGACAGTGCCTTTTTGGGATGAGGTTCTTGATCCAGTTTCTGCAGGGAACTAGGTATTTGGCTTAAAGGGCAGGAACTGTACTGCCCACAGCTAGGAAGCAGGGGAAATGTATGCCGCCTGTGTTGCGTTAGTAAATGACTTTCCAAAGGCAATGGGGGTGGGAAGAGGGGAGGGAGGTCAGCCTGATTTATAGCATCTACTGCTTTCAGAGTATAAGTATTCCTACTATGACCAATTTCATGCTTACCAGTGTGACCTCACTGAGTGTGGATTTGGGAAGAGAAGCTCCCAGTGAACCCAAAGGAGTTGTTGCTCCGCACAGCCCTGTCTGACACACTTTCCAGGATGAGAAAGGAGGATTTCCTTTTATTTTTGGAGCATCTCTCCTTCTCCTCCTGTCTATCTTTCAGATCTCAGATGAATCATGGCTTCCTCCAGGAAGCCCTCCCTGCCTGCCTATGTGGCTCTTTCATGGACAGCACTGATCAGAGTGGAGACTTCTCCTAACTTTGTGTGGTGATCAGTCACTGTCTTCCTGACTTGTCTGTCAACCCCATTGAGGATGGGGACTGGATATGGTTTCTGTCTACCCTGTGTCACCAGTACCTGGCATGGCTCTGGCACCAAGTTGGTGCTTGGTAAATGACTGATGAGAGAATGAAAGAAAAAGAAACAAACCTGAATGGGGCTTTGCTGCTAACTCTGGTTTTAAATAAGGCACTGTATCCACTAGGTTTTTTGGTTTTCTTTCCTTTTTTTCCCATCCTATATTTAGAAGAGGACTGCATGATTTCCCATGATTCGTTGGATGCCAGGATTCTATGGATCTTTGAGTCAGAATGGTTGGTGAGGGTCTTGAAGATCTGCAGCTGCCTCAGCAGTCTCTGCTTTGTATGTGTGTGCGCGTGTGTGTGCATGTGTGTGTGTGTGTGTGGTAGAGCATGAACAGGGGCAGACAGAAGAAGCATGCAGAGGGTAAAAAAAATTTTTTACAATGAAAGGCTTTCATTTCCTTTTTGTGTCCAAGGCTACCAGGACATAGAGGAATCCCTCAGAACCTGTGGTATTAGATTCATCCCAGTGATTCTTTTCCCAAAAGGGTAAAGGCTTCCTTGGAATTAAAATGGAAGTAAAAAGTACCAGTCAGCTCATAGGTCCTTTGTGGGCAGGTTTAAGCCTTAAAAGTCCTCAATGCAGCTAATGGCCAGGACAGCGCAATGCAGTGAGAGCGCAATAAAAATGCATAAATAGTTAACTTTCAGACAGACCTCGCCTTTGGCAGTAAGAACTGGTTCTAATGATCAATTTTGGTGTGACCAAAAGTCCCTTTATTTTTATATGTTTGCCTAGAAACATATGGGCAGAAACAGCTTCAGAGCATTTTATAAGTTTTGGTAGCTTTGAACCTAAATGAGACAACTCTGCAATTTACTTCTCCGTGAGTCCAGGCAAGCCAGAGGGCCCTTGGCTCCCAGATTTCTGTCCGGCACTCTCTGGGCCAGCCAACGGCCAAAGCTAAGTTCTGGGCCCCTTTCCCTTGAGCTGGCCGCTGCATTAATTCATCTCAGAGACCATGGCTTTCTCACTATTGTGGCCATCTCAGGGACCCAGGCCGGACCACCCCCTGGCCCCTGGTAAGAAAGGGAAGGAACCATTTCTAGTCTGTGCCCAACAAGACATTACCTTTAAATGTGACAAAGTCATGTGGAGGCATCGAGGAGGGTATTCCAGAAATCCATGGGAGTGATTTTTAGCTGTCTGTAAATGCCCATGATGGGAAGAGACCCTTGGAGTGGGACACAGCTGTCCCAGCCTCAATTCTGGAACAGAGGGCAGGAACCCAGGTTGGACTGGTCTACGTAGGAGCTTGACCTGAGTAGAGCTGACAGAGGAACTGGCACGGGGAACACAGGTTGTGGCACTGACAACAATGAAGACAAGAACTGAACTTTTTGCGGCTATGTGACTGGTGCTAAGTTAACCATTTTTATAAGCATTATTATATTAAATTATCACAGCAGCCTTATTATTACCCCCAATTTGTAAGTGGCTTAACTGAGGCTTACCCTACAAATGAGCGCTAAATCACAGTGTTAGTGATACCATGACATTAAACTTGTGCTTTCCTTGTCTAGAGATTTCCTCCCAGTGTCCTGTTTCTCTTTCCTCTCACTTCACAAAGGCCTCCAGCTCCAAAATACTACCATGAATCATTGGCCGATATTTGAAATTTTACTCTAAGATTTTATTAATATAATGAGAATAGCTGCCATTTGTTCAACAACTTTTATGTGCCAAGTACTGTGCTATTACACATATTCTCTCATTTAACCACTACTTTATAAGGACATATCATAGTTATTATTCCAGTTGTACGGTTCAGGAAACTGAGAATCAAAAGGAGTTTATATAATGTATTTAAAGTCACCCGGTCAGGAAGAAGAAAGGCTCAAGGCCAGCCTTTTGCTTGCTTTGTTGCCTGTGAGTGGTCTCCTGCCTTCTGATTGAATTCAGTAGCTGCTAAAAGCTTCTGCCCCTGGAACAAGCAGCGGCTTGAGTCTTTATCAGTTGTGTGCTGCTTATGAATGAAGGGTCAGAGGTCACTTTCTGATGGAGTAGACGTTTGGGAGCATTAAACCTCTGTATGCCAAATAAAGGGCTTATGATCAAGGCCCCAGTGACAAGTTGGCAGACAGGTTTAGTGAACAAGACGTCAAAGTAGCATGTCAGCAGCTCTCTGAGGAAGCAGAGGAGGGACAGCCAGCAAGGGCCTACTTAGTGGCTTCTGAGGTGTGTGACAGACAACCTTGTACTCTGAGCCTTCTGAGGCGCACACGGCGTAGGCAGCTATGAGAAGACATGTGCAGGAAAACCCATATTTCTACGGACTGAGTCAGGGCTAAATTAAACATTAGGGTAATCCACCACATCTGAATTTCATTACCATTATATCATTCTTCAGACCTTGTAAATGTTCATAATGATATTTTTGGTAGGTTGGAGTAAGCTCTCTACATCTGAGGTATATTACTTTAAACCTACATTTATAGACTAATAAAAGGAGGTATTGGCCAGTTCGTCTCCTATAGTCATACCCTCAGAATGATCCAGGCAGCAAAATGAACCAGGTTGATGAGTAAGTGTACTGAGGTGGTCCTGAGGGCACAGATCCTAAAATGACCATACTGTGTCATTTGATGGAGATGTGGGAATGACCAGACTATTGCAACTGAGACCAGGCATGCCCCTCCCAAGGGAGACTCATGAGCTGCATACCCTGGAAGTCTGAGACCTTGGAAAAATGACCTATGATCAGCACCCCCTTCCATATTCCATCTTCCTCAAGAACTGGACATCAACATCCTGACTGTGAGGTGGCTCTGGGGGTTGACCTACGATGGGGTGCATACATACTCATCACTTGGCACATGCTAAACACATGGTCTCATGTGGCATTAGAAGAATTAGTTTATTGGTTTTTTTTTAACTGAAGCAAAGGACCAGTATTTGACAATGGATCTGAGTGTTTGGAAACAAGACTCTTGGAACTATGATTTTCCTAATTATCTCACACAGAACCAACTCCACACAGGTCAGGTGTCTGTTCAGAACAGTCTCTGCCTGGCTGCGTGAAAGTTTCATTTTTACCCCTCACTGGCCTTTCCAGTATCTCTGATCCAACTCCCAGCCTCCTCACTCACTCCTGGAAAACTGAAGGCAGAAGGCCCCCGCAGGCACTACCGTGAGCCAGTCAGGGCAAACTGACTCCGAGGTTCTCCCCTGGAGATGGCTCCTCTCCCCTCTCTGCTCCTCCCTCTTTCTGCGCTGGGCTCCACTCCTGACTGGAATCAATTCCAGCCTCAATGTCTCCATCCTGCTCCTACATTCCTCCCACTCACCTCTTTTCTGACCCTTCTATTCAATCACACATCTTGGACCTCTAAGACCTCCAGCTTTGGTCTTTATCCTACTGAATATTAAAGTCCACAGCTGGCTCTAATCTACAGGATACTACCCCCACCCCCGATACATTGATGCTTGGGAGGAAGCCACATTTCCAAAAAGCCCTGCTCCACTTTGGGGGCAGCAGAGACTCCAGAAATTTGCCAGGCAAACCCAGGGCACACCTCCTCCAGGAAGCCTTCCCCCAAATGCTGCATCCCACTAATGTCCTTTCCTAACCTCCTACCTCCATGTCTGTGTCATATTCTTCAACTAGTCATTCATCCAAAGAACACTCCTTGGGCTCCCCTATCTGATGAAGCATTTGGTGAACTCAAAAGTTTCTGCCCTCATTCTTAACACAAGAAAGCAAATAACAGAACAAACTATTATGCAGTACAGTTGAGTAAGGGAATAGAGTCTACTGGTGGCAGGGTTTGGTAGGAGCAGGGACAGGGATTTAATTAGGGTGTCATCTGAGCAGACCTAAATGGTGAACAAAAGCTAACCAGGTGGAAAAGACATGTGGGTAGGAGTGTCCCAAACAGAGGAAACTACATGTGCAAAGGCCCCAAGATAGTCACAAAATCAATGTGTTGAAGACATAGCCAGCAGGTCATCGTGGCTGCCACAGTGCAGGCAAGCGTGATACAGGATGTTGGCAAGACAGTCAGGGTCAGGTCATATAAAGGCTGAGCTTCTCTACCTCATCTCTGCTGACATTTTGAGCCAGATCATTCTTTGTTTTGTGTGTGTGTGGCGGAGGGTGGGGGGTGGGGGGTGGGGGGGCTCTACTGTGCATATAGAGTGTTGAGCTGTGACCCTGGACCCCATTCAATTAGATGCCGTTATCACCATCTCTCCACACACGCACACAAACATAGTTGTGACAATTAAAAATGTCTCCAGCTATTGCCAAATGCCCTCGGGGGAAAATTCACTCCCAGCTACGGACCACTGAAATAAGGCCATGAACAAGAATACAAATTTTATTCTATGTGTAATGGGAAGCTGTTGGAGGGTGGAGAGCTGGTAAATAAAGTGACATGATTTACCTTTTTGGAAGGACAGCCTGGCTGCTGTTGTGTTAAAAGGCCATAAGGGAACTAGAATGGAGGCAGAGAGACCCATGGGGGCGTTCCTGTAGTCATCTGGGTGGGAGGGGACAGGACTAGGAAGCAGCACTGGGATGGTGAGAAGTGACCATATTCAGAATTTATTTTGAAGCCAACAGAGTTTGCTCGTGAGTTGGATATGAAGGGTGAGGAGGAAGGCAGAACCAAGTATAGTTTCCAGATTTGGGGTCTGAACAACTGTGGGAATAATGATGTCATGAAGACTGAAATAAAACTTGAAGAGTAGTTTGGGGGTCAAATATTCTACGTGTAAGATGTCCATTAAATATCCAAGTGGCCATGGATACTTAGGTGGATATTTAGAAGTCATTGATCAGACAGAATACCTGGGAGCATGAGACCATGTAGGAAAATATGGATACAGAAACGAAAGGTCCTGGGCTGGACCCCTGGGAAACTCCAATATTTCAAGGTCAGGAGAAGAAGCTGGCAAAGGTGATGGAGGAGGTGGCCAGTAAGAAAGGCGGGGCATGTCCCCAAGGCATCCTGGTCCTATAACTCCATCTGCCTTAGACTGGCCTCAGCTGGGTCCCCAGGGTAATCAGGGAGCCCCTCAAGCATTCCTTATATTCAGTATCAACACTCAGGCTAAAACCAGGTTTTAAACAACCAGAAGACTTCCCAGAATTCACCTTGTTTAATCCAGACAGTAAGAAATGCTGTTAGTCCCATTTGTAGCTGAGAAAACTGACACTCAGATAGCTGTAGTATGTTGCCCCTGACCACATGGTTTAGCCCCACTCCTGGACCTGGTGCCTGGAGAATTTGATTCCATATTCATATTTTTCCCACAGTGCCCTGGGCTTCGACCTACAGGGGTCCACCCAGTGCCCAGCATTGGCCTCCTGCATGGGATGGGCAGGCAGGAGCGTGGGTCACTTGCGTAGGGCAAGTGACTGTCAAGGTCCCTCAGATGCCAAAGACAGAGCTGGCCGTGGCACCTGGAGTCTGATACTCCTTGTCTGGGGCTTTCATATCTTACTCTTACCTATAGCCAAAGCGATTCCCAGCTGGCAACCATTTTCAATCCAACAGGCACAGGGGTGAAATGATTATCCTCATTTTACTGACTCAGAAACAGAGACTCAGAGAAGTTCTGTGATTTGCCCACATCACCCAGCTTGGAGAAGGCTGGGCCCAGAATCAATCCCTGGTTTCCTGAATTGCAGTTGAAATAAATAAACCATACCTGACTTAACCATTAGTCTTTCTTACATAACAACTTTTCCAGAAGAAGAAAAATGCTTCAGACAGGTTTGTGGAATTCTCCCAAGCACAAGCACTGCCAGTCCAAGTTCTGTCCATAATCATTTAAAAGTCGAAACTCTAAAAGGTGAACATTTAAAGTTTTTTGTTTTGCTTAATCATAAAGATGCTTTGAAAAGAACCCTTGAGACATATTTGTTGCTTTATTAAGCTCACCACTTTCTGACATATCCTGCTCATTTTGAGAAAAATTATAAATAACAGTGCTTAAAAGCCCCACCCCCAAAATAGTTTCTTTCATTTCTAAGATACAGAGATGCTGACACATGGCCAGGAAATCTGGAATCAGGTTTTGGTGTATGACCTCCTCAAACAGGAAAATGAAAACATCTCTAAGTGTTGCACTTTCCCCATCAAACAACAGACACCGCACTTGAACCCACACAAAAAGAAGGGTAGTTCATTTTGTGCCTAGGTGTCACATTCATGGTGGTGTGTCACATCTGCGGCAACTAATTCTGTTTGTCATTGTGAGTTTCAGAAGGGGTTGCTTTTTCCTTAAAAACAAACAGGAGAACAAAAAATTCCAGGTGTAGCGGTGATAAATTCAAACAGCTCCTTGGCTGCTTTCCTTGCAGTCCACTCAAGTTCAACATAGTCCACCTGTTTGGAGGGGAAGGCCTGGGTATGATGTGGCAAATGTTTTTCCTCTGCTATGTCATTTAAATGTGCAACTGGCCTGGTGACATTAATTTTACATGGAGTAGTGGCCTGAGTGCTGTACAGGAGAAAAGAAAATTGTACTAGAATCAAATCCATTCTCTTCCCTTCTGCCCCCTGCCTGGTGACCTCAAGTAGAGAGGTCTTAGCTGCCTAGAAAGGAGTGTTAAATCTTTGGTCTGGACTGGAATTCAGCATTTGAGGAAATGTTGCTAATAATCCTCTTTCAGGCTCGGTGATGAAAGCAGGGCCCCATGGGAGGGCGTTTTACTAGCAGGGAGTTGGAATGAACCCCAAGGGAGCATGGGAAATCTAGAAGGGGGAAAAGGGGGTGTTTCCTCATGAAAAAAGGGGCAGGCAGTTTGTCATTGCTGATCTGTCTTCAGGGGTGGCATTAGCCAGGCTCTCAAGAAAATTGGCATGTATCACCTTTTCGGCCCCCTCTTGGTGCAGGTCACTCTTTCAGGTCCCCTCCTGTGGGAAGGGGGCGGGGAGGGGAGGGCTAGGCTGGGGTCAGTAACAGACTGTGGCTGGGTTGAGGTCTGGAGTTAGAAAGGTGTCAGCGCCAGGCTGCCCACTAGGAGCCTTTAGGCTGTGCATAGGAAGAGAGAAACTTGAACCCTCCATGCTGGGGCAGCGTGCAGCCTTCCTCATGAGAAAATGTTAGGCTCTCTGTTCTGGGCAGGGACCTCTTAAGAATTTGACAATGTCAACATTTTAATGGTATCTTAGCCATGTTGTCCTTATGAAAATATACTTAGGCGAAAGGATGTGATTTGTGGGAACAGAAGCTCCTTCCAGAGGGACTGCTCCCACCCAAGGACCAAAGCAGTGATCCCAGTCACAGGCCACAGAGGCAGCGATGCCCCTCTGTCGTTTGCAGTGATGGAGAAAGGTGTCTTATGTCCCTAGAACCATGGCTGTCATGGTCATGACTAGGGGCCAGAATCACAGAAAGATGGCTTTGCAAGCATGAAATGGAAGAAAGATGAAATAGAAAGTGGGAACAAAGACAAGATACGGTTGTTGTTATCATTATCATCATCATCATCATTATTATTATTGCTAGGTTTGCCAGAGAAATAGCAAACCTTAGGGATAAAAGCATGTAGGGAAGTCATGGTTCTGATGAGGTTGAATCATCCCAAGGAAAAGGATGGAGGAAGAGCAGAGGAGGAGAGGAGAGGAGGAGAGGAAGATAAGGAGTAAAGGGGGAGCAGGAGGGGAGGACAGACCATGCAACAGCTGTCACTGAGGGCCTCATTGGTGGCAGGCACAGTACCAGGCCCTTGGCCAGTCAATCTATGCCCCAACCCTACGAGGGGGTGATGAGCCTGACCTTCCAGATGAGGACATATGTTTCAAGAACAAAGGTTACCCAAGATCACACAACTAGGAACCACAGAGCTGGACTTAACCTCAAGTGTGTCTGGCTTCAGACCTATGCCTTTTTCTATACTCTGCTGTCATCTGTGCCTGTAGCTTTTAAGCTACTGTGAAACAATACATTTTTCATCATGACCCAGTTTGCATATATATATGTACAACTAAAGCAGAAGTGTCATGAATAGTTTCCCTTACTACATGCAACACACATTACTTTTTAAAAGTTGTACTCTACTTCCTTTTATTGAGAGAGAAAGAGATGAGAGAGAGTGAGGACAGTAAATTAATTTCACACCTCCATAATGGGTCTCGATGTGTACTTTGCCAAACATTTTCCTTTCCTCTAGTCTATGGCAGTTAATTTGAAATGCTTTCAACTCCCTGTTTGACCTCCTTGGATGCTGGGCAGCATCTTTGCTTCTGAGGCATGCTGCTAATTGTGCAGTCTGGACCATCCCACTGGTCGAGGGCCATCATTATCAAATATTTCAGAAATGACAAATATCTGACAAAGCCATTCACTTGGAAAAGAGTCAGTCCAGGAAGCCATCCAGAAAACATAATCGCTGATCTCAGGCACTGACTAGTAGTATTCTAAACAGTGGATGCATGCTTTCACAAAAGCAACTCTTTTCTCTGTTTTCAGAACCTAAGGGTCTCATCTATTCTGAGGGGGCAATGCCCAGTTGCCCCCTAACAATAAATGCCAAAGGAAAAGGAAAACACGAGGGGCTATAAGGGATTTATCAAGCCACCACCAAGAGTAGGGTTGTCTGTCTTCATTTTTGGTGAGCCTCTGCAGGACCTGAAATCAGATTGCTTTTCAGGGGCACATGTGTGTGCCTCCACCCTGGTTCTGATTGGGTGGGCAGTGGGGGATTCTGTCTCAACAGCTGGGGGCAGTGACAGGGTTGGCTGAATCAGGTTTAGGTCATGGAAAGTGTGGAGTCCAGATCAGGTGGCTCAGCACAGCTCAGCCTAATGACTTCACTTCAAGCAATGTGCACACTAATTGAGAAAACATGTTCCTGTGATGGCCTCATGCAAAAACTCAGATTTACGAATTTTTTTTTGATTCCTGTGAATTCCTTGAATATTTGCAGTGCATGTCTATACAGCCTCCCGGAGTACTTGCCTTTCCCACTGGGGAGAGTTGTGTTTTTCTGCTGTGGCCCAGGTCAGGTTTTTAAAAGGGTGGGATTCTGACAAGTGGGCACAGGGGATACAGGCCTTGGGTAGGAGCAGGAAGAGGGCAGGAGAGGAGAAAACCTACACCCTCTGTCCTTTTCCTGGGGCAGGAAAAAGCCGTTGAGCTCAGGCTTACCAGGCACTTGCTACATTCCAGACTTTGGGCTAAGTTAGGACTTTCCAGCATTTTCTCCACTCAGTCTCACAACTGCCCTCTGAGATTGACCTTTTTTTTTCTTTAAAAAAAAAAAAAAAAGTGATTTATTTATTTTAGAGAGAACGGAAGGGAGGGAGAAAGAGAAGAGAAACATGAATGTGTGAGAGAAACATAGATTGGCTGTTGACTCTTGCGCACCCCCATCTGGGGACCCAGGCATGCATGTACCCTGACTGGGAATCGAACCAGTGACCTTTGGATTTGCAGGCCAGTGCTCAGTCCATTGAACCACACCAGCTAGGTCTAAGACTGACCTTTTAATTCACTTTTATAGATGAGAAAACTGAGGCTTAGAGGAACTAAGGAATGTGGTAATAGAACCAATAAAATCTCTTGCTAAATCTACCCACCTGCCCCCTCCTCCAGGAAGTTTTCCCAGAAGGCACCTCATCATTCAGATCTTTTCCTTCTCTGAGCTATTTGAGTCACACATTTAGCAGCTCTTCAACTTGCTCCCCTCTGACACAGCTCTCAATTGCTCCAAGTCTGGACGAGAAGGTGAAAAAGCCTGCTGACAGAGATTTTGTTTACTCTGCACTGATGTTTTGAAAGTGAAAAAAGTATGCATTCAAACTCAGAGTTTTGACTCTCTGTGTAGTTTACCACAGACCCCACCATACTAGGGCCTTAGCTCATTCACAAGCTCTGATGAGGTCCTAAAGCTATTTTAATTTTGGCTCCTGAGCAAGCTTCTTGGGCAGGATCATGACTCCCCAACAGTACCCAGCACAGTGCCCAGCTCCCAGGTTAGCATGTTAATTACAAAGCTAATTGGGAGAAGGAAAATTAATCCAGCCCTGGCTGGTGGCACAGTGGATAGGGCGCCAGCTTGTGAACCCAAAGGTCGCTGGTTCGATTCCCTAGTGAGGGCGCATAACCAAGTTGCAAGGCAGGTCTCCAGCCAGATCCGTAGCTGGAGGCAGGTGAAAGGCAACCATACATTGATGTCTTTCTTTCTCTCTCTGACTCTCTCCCTACCCTTCTCTCTGAAAATAATAAAATCTTTTAAGAAAAGAAAAGACAAAGAAAATCCAGCAGTGCAATAGCTGATAGACCTCCCTCCCCAGTGGGGTGGGGACTGTCCCCCACTTCAACCACAGGTTATGTGAAATTCAGCAACAGCTGGTAAGCCTCTGACCCTTGGTATGGAAGATCACAAATACCCTGCTACCATAGAAAATTCACAGCCTCCTTCCTTCTTCTCTTATATATTTGATAAGATTCAAAAAAATCCTAACGGTACCAGTTGTTGGAGGAGGAGGAGTTGTTATTCAGGGTAAGGGACCAAAACACTCTGAAAGTTGCCAGTACAAATGGCCACCCTCAAGAAATGCCTTATTTAGAGAACATTGCATAACATTTCTGAAATAAAAGTCTGCGGAGAAGTTTGCCTCTGAAAGAAAATTATAAGAGAATATCCACAAGCCTCCTCTTACCCAGATATTATGAGACAAAGAAAATTCAGAAGATGAAGTGTTTGGTTAAAATTCTATCAGAATGAGTATGTTAATCACACAATGTCAAAATATAGACATAAAGCCCTGGCTGGTGGCAGAGTGGATAAGTTGCCAGCCTGCGAACTCAATCGCTGGTTCAGTTCCACAGCCAGGGCACATTACCAGGTTGCAAACCAGGTCTCCAGCCAGTTTCATAGCTGAAGGCAGGTGAAAGGCAACCACACATTGATGTCTCTCTCCCTCTCTGCCTCTCTCCCTTTCTCTCTCTGGAAATAATAAATAAAATCTTCCATATATATATATAGCACGCAAAGATGATTTTGTCTGACCTGAAATGAAAGGCATCAAGAAAGGACCCACTCAAGATCAGTCCTGCTGAGGGAGAGCATGAGGGAAAGTTGTCTAATGTGTGCCAGACCCCACCTACAGACCCCACCTGTTGTACACAGCAGCCTGGCTGTGGGAATGACCGACTGACTGACTGCCTGACTGACGGAGGAGGTACTGCTGTTACCTCTGCTTTCCAGAAGAGGAACCACGTACAAGGGGTGCTCTCCTCCATCCTTCTTCCCGATCCCTCTGCTCCTTCCTCTCTGCTGACCTCATCCAGCATCCTTTACACAGTTAGAGCCAGCATGACTGTTCCTCCCTTCAAAATCCCACTCCAAAGAGGGCCTGGCTCTCTTGGCATCTCCCACACCCATGAAGATGCAACACAAGGTTGTAGCAGCCCAGTGTGTCCACCCCTGAGCCAGGTGTGCTCAGGTCCTGACGTGGGATGGCACTTCACCAGACTGGGCAAGTGAGACTTGCAAGTCACTGTAACCATACCTCAGATCCATAGCAATGAGGGGTTGAGAAAGGACCTACCTACACCCCCAACTTGGGCTGAGTACTCATGGATGCCCCCAGGTGGTACTCTCTGGGCTCACTCTGGGAGAGCGTGCAGCAAGCAGACCCTGCCTACTGACCAAGAGCCAAAGGAAAATGGAAGATCAGCCCATCTGTACCACGTAGCAAACCCGATGTGATTCCTGGGCAAGCGTTCCAGCTGGTGGATTGCAACTGCCCTGCACGTCACATAGCTTCTGTGGGAAGCTTGGGCTGTACATTCCCACCGACTCCAGAGCCAGATCCTCTCCACCTGCAGAAGTCCCCAAAGGCGGTGCCAAAACCTCTCCATCTGCTTAGCCTGGTGGCAAATTTTCAGGGAAACCCTGACTGTAGGACTCTGACTAATACTGCAGCTAATAAAAAGTTTCCACAAGTGAAAGGAGTCGGCCAAACTCCTGGGCAAGTCAAAAAACATTTGCCAGTCCCACCTGACCAACTGGAGTAGCAGATCAATCCCAACCTCACCAGGTGCCTCCTTAGGTGTCCCTTTATTTATTTCCTTATTTTTTGCCTCATTAGAAATGAGCTCCAAATTTTACCAGCCCTTCTGCTTGGATAGTTTTCTCTTTCCTACTGCTTGACTATCCTCCAAATTTACTCCTTTTAGCCCTTTGCACTAACCAATGGTTCTCATTTTTGTCCTCCAGTGAGAGCTTGGACCAATGGTAAGGATAATGTGAGCTGTTGTCCTTGAGGATAAACCCAGTCCTGCATGCACCACCCCTCCAGCGCAGCCTCGCTAGCCTGCTTTTTAAAGTCAGAATGTCACATGATTGATTCCCATTTAGTCTCACAGCTTGGGCACAGGGTATTAATTTGATACCAACATATACCCATGGGGTATAAAGTGCTGTCAGTGCTAGGGAGAGTTCTGCATCCTCATTCTCTAGTTCAGCAAAGGGACCTCCTGGTGCCACAGTGTGAGCGCTGTGGACACTGGGGGCAAGCAGTCTGCTTGTGTTTTTAATAGCATATGGCATGGACAGAGGCCACCATGCTCTACTGCCACCTGTCCCTCCCCCCGGCTCTTTCTGGTTTTGTTTTCCTGTGGGTCATTGGTAGTAACACTCCATTGACAAAAGGCAAAGGATGCTGCTTGGTGGAATGGTAGCACTGATGTGTCAATGGCTTCTTGGACCCTGAAATGCTGGTTTTTGGAGGACCAGGCCCAGGACTGGACTTCGGAAGCCCCAACTCAGTGGTTACATAGACGCTCGCCATTAGGGCCTGGAAAAAAGGGCACCATAGTGCTCAACTAGGAGCAATAGTATTCTTTTAACAAGCATTTAGCCATATAGGGCATGGCAGGTGGGGGAGTGGTAATCTTTGGCTGTCACCTTGACTTCTGGCATTTAGCAGATAAGATAGGGATAGTAAACTTCCTACATTATGTAAATAGGCCATGCTTTCCCAAGATTGTCTTCAATCACTAATAGCCCCATGGAGAAACATTAATAATTCAATGCACTTGTCCTACAAGTGCCTGAGAAGTTTAGTGACTGGCTCAAGGTCACAACGCTCCTTTCCCTCCAGTCTCAGAACTCAGGAAACTACCATAGGAAATAGACCCAAAATACAGGAGAAAAATATCAAGAGACCATCTCAGTTGTTTCAGCCTGATTCTTACTGTGTCATAGTCTGGGGCCAATAATCTAGAGAGACTTCTCAAAAACAGTAAAGCAGACCATAGGAGAATAATAAAAACATCACCAAGTGTGAGAAGCTCCTCTTTATCGTATGCTTCCATTATTCTGGTTTTGGCCAAACTTTGTGGCTGAAGGGCCATTCAACTTGGCTGAAATACTGACAGTCTTTGTGCACACCCAACCAAAAGGCCGGTGACCCCAAAGCCTCCATTTCTTCAGTGGCATTTATGCCTCAGAATCTTGGTTTCACTGCTGTTTGGACTTGGGGTGTTCACTGTTTCTCCTCGGTCAGGGAGCAAGGTCCCTAGGAAGGGACCTTGCCTCTCCATTTATTTGCCTGGTGTCGCTACCATGTGCTGGTCTGGAAATGTGGTATCACAGAGTTGATTTCTTATATCAGCTAAGCCTGTAAACTGACGGTTCAGCTGCTGGTTTGTAAGATCAGAGGTGCTAGTCAAAGAAGGAGAAACCTTCAGAGAATAGGGGTTGTTTGCTCAGAGGTTTTACACACATCCTCAGCAAGCCTTCCACAGCTTCCGCTTCCTGAGGGCAGAGAATGTTTGCTGCCAGCAAAGGTCTCCAAGACCTGCCTATTCTGGGCCTCTAAGTCCCTACAAGGTCTTCTTGGGAGAAATAAGTGACCAGGCCTCCCGTCCCTGGTGTGGCACTGTCTGCTTGGTGGCTGCTCCATGCCCAGTCTGGAAGGGCAGTAGCCACGTTTCCTTTGTAGTTTCTCCAAGGCTGCGATGCAGCTGTGTTGCAATGGGGCACCCCATGAGTGTGCAGCAGTAGTGCAGCTTGCATTTAAAAGTGAAGCTGTGTGATTTGCTCATCAGTTTCATCTCAGTAACGATGAGAAACTTCCCTGGGGCTGCAGCCCTGCCCTGCCCTGCCCTCCCTGCTGATGTCGGCAGCTGGGGCCCCCTTCCTGGCCAAGGCATAGGTTTCTCAGAGAGAGAGACAGGGAGGGAGACAGAAAGGGAGACACACACACACACACACACACACACACACACACACATGCACACAGAGAGAAAAAGAGAGACAGAGAGAGGAAGAGAGAGGGAGAAGGGGAGAATGAAGCTTCATCCCCTCCTCCTCTGGAGCTCTGGGTGGGAGGTGTGGGTGGGCTATGGCAGAAGGTGAGAACCTCCCTCCTTGAGAAAGTCCAAGGGTACAGGAAGAGTCACCAATACTAGGGTGACTGCCCTGAGTGGACCCAGTTTTCCAATTCTCTAGCGGGGCTGGGCTTCTTTAAAAGGGGAAGGTGTGGCACCCACAGATGGTCATAAAATCCTCTGAGGTGCTCCCGCAGTTCAAACATGCGTCTCCATGCCCCAGAGACCTTGGGGATGCCTCCTAACATTTCTTTCAAGGCTGCCCTCTTTTTCACCTGCGTAAAAATGTTAGGAAAAGCATGGGGGAGGGGTTTGGTAACACGTGATGTTAGCCACCCCCCCTCCAAGGACCCAAGTCTGAGGAACATTCATTTCTTCTGTGTGTCCATGCCAACAGGGCAACTCCCAGGCCACTCTCAATTTCCCCTACCCCCGGCCCACAGCCCCTCTGAACCTCTAGGAACACTGCCTGTCATGGATTGACAATGAGGTTACCAAGCTGACGTCTAAAGTAGACTTTCTAGGCTTTTTTCTGTGGCTCCGCAGAGGGAGAAAGTTTCAGACATTCGGTAGGAAACAGTAAACACCGCACAAGAAATATTCCCCTCCAGCAGACCTAACCGACAACTTCAAGAGTGTGAAGACCCTGGAGATAAGTCAGTGGTGGGCCCTCCAGCATGTTTCTGAATTTGCAGCATGCAGCTGGCTGCACATGGGGAGGAGCTGGCACCGGCAGTGGGTGCGCCCAGAGGACAGAGCCAGGACAATTAATCAAGTGCCTTTTCTCTGGGATGACAGACAGAGACACCCAGGAGAGCACTATTTTGGTTTCCATCTGGGAACGTGCACTAAGTTTTCCTGAATACCCACAGCACCCAAAAGGCTTTGCAGTAATACACTTTAATGCATGAAACACATAAATTATCCTTCGTACTGTTACAACTTCTAACCTGGAATAGCTTGGAAAAACCAGCCTAGCAAGCAGGCTCTTTTTTAATCTCTCAAGTCACAAGAGAAGAGAAAGTTGAAGCAGAAAACACCTTCCAGGAGAATTTCAGAGATTGTTGTTATTGTTGTTGTTGAAAGAAGAATGGAAGTTATAATCAAACAGAGCTAAGCCTCTTGTTTGTGTTGGCTCAGAGATGCCGCTCAGATCCCTGCATCCTCTCCCCCCTCAAGTCTTTACTGCCAGGACCCCAGGCGCTGCCTGTCCCACCCCTCCATGCCAGCTTCTCCCACACCTGGCAGCAGACAGCTGGAGAAAAGGCATGTGACCCAAGAAGCCCTTCCCAGCTTTGGAGACCTTGGTCCAGCTCAGTCCCTTGGTGCCAGGCTGCTTCCATCAAGCTCCAGGGCCCTCCCTTAGGACTCCTAGACCTCCAGTGACTCTTGCTCCATTTCTGGCACCAGATGCAGCGCGCTCTGCTCGCTGGTCCCCTCACTAGAGCGCAGCGCAGCCCTTTCCAGACTCGGGCATAGCCCAGCTCGATCCTGCGCGAGGCTCTCGCCCGCAGCGGTGCCGACCCCTCTGCTCCGGATAGGCGCGCTCCCGCCCGCGCATCCCTCGCTGCGCCCTCCGCGCTCTCCCTCCCTTGCACCCTGTCCTCTGCTAGCCCAAGAGCTAATAGTCCCTGGCACAGCCGTGCAGCTACTGCTGGCGCCACGGTGTCCTCTTGAACTTCAGGCACTTAGGAGACCGAGAACTCTGCCACCAGAAAGACGGCTGCGCCCCACAACTTGCCCGCCTGCCCGCCGAGGCTCCCGCACTCCTGCACCTACTCGAATACTCCTCTCCACCCTGCATTTCAGCAGGGGTTCCCAGAGGTCTCGTTAAGACACGACCCATGCCTTGTCTCCGGGGGAGCCCCGCCCCGCTAGCCCCCATTCCCGCCATGCTGCGCCCCCCTCAGGGGTCGGCTCCGGGCGCCCGACTCACCCTACGCAGCGCTCCCCTCGGGTTCCCGGCGCTCTCTGCCGAGCGGGAGCTCGGGCTTTTAACACTGCTTCTGCAGTTCTTAGCCCCTCCTCCCAGACTCCTCCTCACTCCTAACCACCCCGGCACTCCAGCCCTCCGCAGCCCCAGCCCCAGCCCCGCACCTGTTGGGCTGGGCTGATGTGCCCAGCTGTAGGGGGTCTTGGGGACTAGCCGGTCGCTCCCAGTAAGTGTGGCTCAACTCAACTGGGAAAGGGTTCAAACTCCAGAGGTCAAGTGGAAACGCACCGGGTGGAAGGGGCAGTGCAAGCCAAACCCTGGTAGGAATTTTTGGGGGCAGGAGGCAGGGGCTTCTGGTGGTCAGTGGGCCAAGGGGCTGAGGGTGGGCGGAGTTGCCCAGGGCTCCCTGCCCCCTTTCCCAACACAAAGGGAGCTTTGCATAGGCCAGGGCCTGAGGGTCCTCCGTTTACCCTGTTGACCATGTGTGCTGTAGGCTTGGCAACTCTTCCCTGTCTACGGAGAAACGCCATGGGAGCTTTTCACCTGGGATGTCTCCTGTCACCATTACCCCAAATTGAGCACCCAGAGGGGCCCCTTAAGATGCAGGTGCTGGCGCTCCTCTGGCAGGAGGGAGGCCAGTGGCTCCTGAGAACCAGAACCATCTAGGAGGCCCCTGGGCAGGGGGGAGCTCCACGTGGGCACCAGAAACAGGAGTTCACCATCAGAATGTAGACTCAGGGCCTTAAATACTTCAAGTTCCCGAGGTTCTGCAAGTTTCGAGGTCCCTGGCCCCTCTGAAACTGTTGACAAATTTGTACATTTTGTGCAGTGCCTGCATTGGTGGTGATGGCCGCGGGGGGGGGGGGGGGTTGAAGGGTCTACACACTTTTCAGCGTGGCAAGGCGTCTGTGACTGTAGACTGACCCAGACAGCCAGCCTTCTGTGCTACCCCAGGCCCCACCCAAATTCCTTTTTATCCCCACATGGCCCTGAATTTAGGTGGCATCTCCTAGCAGTCCCTCCAACATTTCTTAGGTTCCCAGGGGGATTCCATTCCTGTTCAGAGATTGCCTAACAAACCACCTGCCCTTTCCTATTCCAGCCCCAACCAGCAAGTCAAAATTTCCTGTAAGTCAGACATGCATCCTCCGTTGTAATATTGTTCTGGGGGAATTTAGAGGTCTTAAAATTCACACCCCTCTATCTCTGGTTGAACACAGTCAAATGTTTCCCCTTCCCGACATGCGGAACCCTTGTCCTGTGCCTGATGCACAGAGGAGAAAGGGAGGTGGGGAGAGAGCCAGCGAGAAGGAGAGGCGCTGAGTCCTTTGGTTGGGGGAGCCATGCTAGCACAGCTCAGGTGAAGGCCATCCCCAGGCGCCTGGATTTGCTGAGGCATAGGGGCTCCTGTTATATGGTCAAGGGTGGCCTTTACCTGCCGTGGAGGGCACCTGAGCAAGGTGAGGCTGTTAGGCACTTCCAACTTCCTTGACACTGATTAGTCTAAGGTCTCCGTCCGATTCTTTCTAGTTTCCCCTTTGCCCCATACCTAAGTTCACTCCATTTGTGCATGTTTTGAGAAGGATGAGGTAGGAAGAAAGCCTCAGAACTGGAAGTCAGCTTTAGCTCTGGCCTCGTCATTTCATGGCAAAGGCTTGCCCACTTCTGAGCTGTTTCATACATACTGGGGGATGAACCCACTTGAAGGGGAGCACTAGCCACCAGGGCCGCCATCCATGGCCTTTCTGCAGAAGTAGCATCAGAGTCAAGGTGATCCATCAGGAAATGTATCATTGTCAATTAAACAAAGAAATTTCCAGACAATGGGACAAATTCATTCATCATGTCAAGTATAAACTTATTTGAAAGTGCCAGCCCTAAATCTTACATAATAGCTGCCCGAGAATTTAGGGATGAAGTTGAAAATTATAGAGTAACAGAGAATTGAGTGGTTGAATGCAGAGCTTTGCTTTATGTCCTTGCAGCATCACCCAGAAGGACAAAAGGACCTGGGGCAGTTGTGGACTTTTTTTTTTTTTTTTTTTTTATGTGATGTGTAAGAGGGAAATGTAAAAATGTAATGTTTATATTCTGTAAGCAGAATATAAACCTAGGTGTCCCCCTGAAATGCTTGATCACATTCTGATGGCACGTGTTGGTTTAGTAAGAGCTCCATTCCATCCATGAGCTCTATTGCTGTCCCTGAATTTTAAGGATCTCGAATGAGCACATGTAACAATATGTAGGTAACAAAAAAGTACTCCAAAGATTTATTATGAGAGCCTACTTGGTGCCAGCCACTATGAGATGGCTAAGGTGCCTGTTCTGGTAGGGGCTGACTATTTGGCCTTGGTCATGTTTATTTGAGTCTCCCCTGCTCCTAGCACATAGTAGGTGCTCAGCAAATGCCCACTGAATCCAAAAATGGTCAGAGCCATTTGTGGCTGTCAGACAACCCTTCCACACTGGATTGGTTTCCAGGTGGTTCCAGATCAGGCCAACATTGGCCAGAGACTACAGTCAGGTGTCTGTCTCTTCCCTGGCCTCTTCCACTCTTATGGAGAGTGCAAGCAGAATGTCCTCCTGGGTCATTGACAGAAGGACCTGAAGGCCTGGACCAACTACATTTATAGGAATGTAAAACAGCCAAGAGGGTGGTGGACAGAAAAAAGGGTGTAGACAAGCAGAGGATAAATAAGAATGCTTTTCTATACTAGATTTTCTCGAAAGAGCCTTTTGTCCAGAGTATCAAAATAACCAGCAGCTGATGCATTCGCTGCCTTGGAGGATGGAGTGTCATGTGCACAGTCATTGTTATTTCTGAGGACTCAGAAGTCTGCAGCCATGGAGTGAGCAGTGCCTTGTCAACAGCAACCCTCAGCCTCACACAGAGCTCCCGCTTAGTTCTAGAAGGTCAAGACCAAGTGCATGAGCTATTTAAAACACCAGGAGGCTCAGCCCTGACCTGCCAGTGTGGATGGCGTTGCCGGGTCTGCTGACAATATGTCTGAAACAGAAATGCTGTCCCAGTTGCTGGAAGAAGTGATCACTTCCTCTCAAAGATTTATTGTTTTCTTCCTTCTCATCAGGGTGGAGAAAAACTTCAGAAGAGGAAATATTTTATCATGCTTAGAGCGATGACATGGCTACAGAACTGCTGAGATGATTGCTCTGGGACAAAGGGAAGGACACAAGGCCTTAAGAAGGACTGGGGCTCAGCAAAGGACCATGGTCAGATCAAACTTGGGCCTCTTGACTTCTAGGCCAGTCTGCTTTCTACTGCACTCTCTGAAAGAGCTGAGGGAAAACCCTCTAACCCTGGCCTAAGGGGGAAACTGATAGAGGAGCAAAGGCAGGTCAGGGTGCAGAGAACGCTGGAGCTACTCTTCTCACCTGGGTGGCCGTCTCTGCCTACTCCTGGGGCCTGGCCTTCTTCTCGTGCTCACCTCTCTCTGAGAGCTCCAGTTGCTCATCTCTGTAGGTTCCCTGCCATGTGCCTGTGCGAGTTCACAGGGCTTTTCTCTCTTAATGAGACTGCCAACCCTCCTGCTACCCAGCCTCTGGATTTGTCCACTTCTTGCTCGACTGAGTTCCTCAGCAGAGTGGTCTACATTCACAGATTCTTTGGCTCCCCTTAACTTTCTGCAGTCTGATTCCCACCTTCTTCACCCCCTCTTCCCTTCCCCACGGAACTGATATTTTCTTCTTAGAGGTCACCAGTTGCAATAACAACACAACCACCACCGACATAATAATCCCAGCATTTATTGAGTACTTCCCTCGTTTTGTGTTCTGGGCCACATGTGTGGGTAGCATCTATGTATATGTAAACAAGGAAGCTGAAGCCCTAAGAGGCAAGTCTCTTTCGCAGCATAAGTCACCCAAGCAGCTGGGTGGAGGCTTGAACCGTGCCTGTGAAGCTCTTGGCCAAGTTCAGGGGACTTTGCCGGCCCTCGGCCTCCTCCCCAGGACTTCCTGTGCAGAACATTTTCTTTTCAGGTTGACAGGGCTCAATCTGCTTTCTCCTCTACTCTGTCTTCCAGGCGATTCCTCCTGAGGTTATGATTCCACCTCCAGCTTCCACTCTGACCTCTCATTTGTGCTCCTTCAGCCACTAACCTGCAAGCAGAGTGCTCCCTAGGCCCTGGCCTTAGACCAGGTCCCACCTCCTGCTCTCAGAGGCTGGCACCCTAAGCCCTTGGTCTTCTCACTGCAGAAACTGTCCCACTGTGGAGGTGAGGGGGGATCTCCTGGGGCCCAGGGCAGTTCAGCTCTTCTCCAGCAGGGGCACTGCAGCCCAGGAAAGCGGCCAGCTGCGAACTGGGGGGATTTAGCTCTCTACCCCATCCATCCTCTATGGTGGTATGAACTTGGGAGAAAGATCTGTCCTCTTTGAGCCATAATAACTATAATTTCTTACAATTGTATCATTCATTGTATTAAATAAAGAATTTTGAGCACCTGCTATTTGCCCATTTTATCCTAGGTTCTGGGGATTCAGCAAGGGAGCAAACTAGCCTCCCACCATGTTCAACTTGATTTCTAATAAGGTGCTTCACCCATTAATAAATATTTACATAGTGTACAGTACACAGGGTGGACAAAGTAGGTCTACAGTTGTTCATATGGAAAATAACACTATAATTAATAAATAAGAATACAAGAATAAGCTGTGTTTCACATACTCACCACTGTACATAGCAGCAGGGCAGTGCAGGCTCTTTTGCCCCACCCTGTATGCCAGGCCCATAAAAAGGAAATTGTGATTTCAGTGAGCTTGGTTTAGAAGGGAGGGTGAGACGCCCAGAACAGGCACTGATGACGCAGGAGGTAAGCTCCTGCGTGCACGGAGGGTTGGGTGCGCCTCCCCGATGATTGGAGTTCACCCTCTGTGCTTCAGACCCAGGCTCTAGTGAGCCCCCAGGTTCTCAGATGGGTCTAACTCCGTCCCCATAAAGGCCTCCGGTGGCCTGATGGTCACCACACGGACAGCTTAGCGTTGATCTTCACCTGCGTTGTCTCCAGACACCTCTGGGATTCTGTGGCTGCTCCTGCACTGGGGCTGACTCCTGCTCTGAGCCTACACTGCCCTGCTGCTGTTCCAGAGCCTTCCTCCAGCTCCTTCCTCTGAAGCCCCCACCAGCCCGGGTGTCAGAGCTTTCCTGTTGGGGTCACCCCAGAGATGCCACTGAGGGAAGGACCCCAAGGGATCAGATTCTGCTGTAGAGGTTTGAAGCTGCTGTCTGGTCACATGGTGCCATGTGGACAGTTAAGGGCCTTGTGGTGCCAGGGCAGACAGGAACCTCAGGCTGCCTTCATAAGGCTCCTGTAGAGGGTCTGGGCTGGGTGGGCTCTCTCACATCCTGGGTGGCTCTCGATCCCCTTGGCAGTCCAATCCCATGCATTTATGACAGTCCCGTCCTGGGGCAGGATCTGTGTTGGGGACAGGGAAACAGATGAAGACGAACTGTGTCTTGCTGTCCACGAACTGATGAGACATATCCCGGGGAAGAGAGGGAAGGTCCAACATGGAGCTTCAGGGGCTACTCACTGTTGTTGTGTTGTTCCTGCAAAGTTCTGTGTTCCTAAAGTGACAGGGGACCTGTGTCCTCTGGCCCCTCCTGTCCTTTCATCTTCCTCTCTTGCTGCTTCCTTTTCTTTGCTCCTGTTCCAACCATGGCTACTGATTGATTGATTGATTGATTTAGGTTCATTTAGCAAGTTGAGCTGCCATCTCTGGGCCCTATGTACCATTTCTAGGACCTTAAAAACTATCAACCTCATTCCTACCTTCCTTTCCATCTGGCCTGTACCTCTTCCTTTGAGACTTGCCCCTTATTACTTAGATGGCACTGCTGTTGGGGTCCTTTCCCTGATCCCCCAGGTCAAGATGGGGTGTCCTTTCTAGGCATTTCTGTGACACTTTGTGATGCACACAGCAAATGCTCAATGAATATTTGCAAATGAGGTATCATCTGAACTTAGCTGTGAAGCCTGAGTTGGAGCCAGGGAAGGGTGTTGGGAAGGGCATCATTTCAGACAGAGGGAACAGCTGAAACAGCTGTGTGCAAGTGTGAAGCAGTGTGCCACGTGCAAGAAGCTGTAGGCAGCTCAGAGTTAGTAGGGCAGGGAGTGGTAGAAGAGGCAGCTGGAGCCGTCATGGGCCAGATCAAGGAGGGCCTGGATCAAGGATGGAGGGTATGGCCGAGTGCAGGGGGTATCTATAGGCATTCCCCCTCCTTAGGCAGAATGGTCATGTCTCAGCATCTCTCATAAGGAGGGAGGGATCTGGGGTATTTATCCACCAACTCCCATTCCAAATTCGCTAAAGGCTGTTTTGGGGGAGAGGAGAATAATCCCTCACCATGAGTAGTCTGCCTTTTGAACCTGCTGAACACACTTGTCCAACCAGGGAGGCTCCAGGGGCTGGTGGGAAAGGTGGTTGGCGAGCTTTGCTTGGATTGAAACAGTTTGGATCCAAGCGAGCAACGGTGGTGGTGGCCTACGTGGGGCCCCAGAAGCTCAGCAGAGATGTGATATGCAGTCAAACTGAATTCAGGGGGCGAATGTGTGAGGCTGTGGGGAATGGCCAGATGGGGGCATGAAGGAGAGGAAGGGGTCTCCTGGATGCCACCTGAGTTCCCAGTTTGCCTGACCAGATAAATGATAGTGCCATCGACAAAGATGGGGTGTCCAAAGGTGGAACCCAAACCCTGGGCAGGGAAGCAGAGGTCTTCATTTAGGACTCATGAGGCCTGTGGACACTCAGTTGTGTGACACAGAAGTCTGGAGGTTGGGAAGGATGTCAGACTAGCGGTCCCTGCACACTGCATATGGGCTGAAGGGAGCCAGTGATGTTATCTCAAAGTCTCATGGGAACTTCCCTCCCAGTGACTATCATCCTCTCTTCCTCCCACCATGTTGGCGCCAAAACAGCTGCGGGACATCTTCCAGAAGCCCTAGCCCAGAACACAGGCCACTACTTCCAGGATTCTCTGGTTCTCTCCTTGCTACCTGTTTCTATCATACTCACTCCTGCCCCGCATCAGCAGATCAGGTGCAGCCTCATGAGCAGGGAAAAGGAAGGACCCGGCCAGTCCTCACCTGCCTAGCCTGCCTTTGCCCTCCCATTCTCCTCTCCTGGTGAGGAGAGTGCTTCCCTGTTTTCCTCAGTCACAGCCCCTCTCAGGCTCTCTGTGCCCAGGCTGCTAGTGAAGGTTTCTGGTCAAGGCCTCTAAATCTGGCTCCTGCTATTTTAATGGGAGCTTAAGGAATTCAGGAAACCCTTTTTTTCTCCTGAGAGTGGCTGGTTTTCAAAACCTTGGTCTTACTTTGGGCTCAAAAATCCTCTCCTGGATGTGGAAAGCTGGCTATTGACTCAGGGAAATGCAAAAGGGAATATATCCTATAGCCACATCCCATGCCCTTTATTACCATAGGCAATAGTTAACATCCCCATTAAATTATAAAACACTGCCCTGGCTGGCGGCTCAGTGGATAGGTGCCGGCCTGCAAACCCAAAGGTCACTCCTTCGATTCCCCAGCCAGGGCACATAACCAGGTTGCAAGCCAGGCCTCTAGCCAGGTCTATAGCTGGAGGCAGGTGAAAGGCAGCCATATATTGAAGCCTCTCTCCCTCTCTCTCTTCCCCTCTCTCTGAAAATGATAAGGAAAATCTTTTTAAAAAATTATAAAATACTGGCAACCTTAAATTCCTAGTGCTAATCAACAGCCAGAGTATAGTAGGCCCTCAATAAATGCATACTTTGTGAATGAATGAACTGAAGCTCAGAGAGTCTGAAGAACCAGCGTGAGGCTACACAGCTAGCAACTAACTAACCTAGTCTGTCCACCAGCATAGCCATGGCCTCATTACTACACCTTACTGACTCATATTTGGGAAGAGTCCTTAAAGAGCCCAGCTGTAGGTCTTCTAAAATCATTTTGTGTCAGAAGCACACCTGAGAAGACCGTATGCCTCTCAGGTGTACCAGTTAGCTTAATGCCACCATGCCGCCGGCCACTCCCTCTGCCCCACTCAAACCAGGACTGAATTGATGTTAAGTCAGCAGCCATTTGAGACCAGCAGTGAGCTGCTGGGACCCCTACCAGGTGCTGGTGGTTCGTACCTCCCCAATGCCGACGACATAGGTGTGGCTGACCCGAGTCGTGCGTCACTCCTGCCAATGGCCCTGTTTTGTTCAAGTCGGGGTGGGAGCATGACTCCACCTTCTGCCAAACTGAGTCTGGCAAAAAGTGCCTTCCTCTGGGCCTTGCAGTCACCCTCGGGTCTCAATACTACCCTTAGGCAACTGTGTGATGTACTCACTGTCCTTGAGATGAATGGACTGAGATCCCTTGGTTCTCTCTGGGGTGTTGGCATTTTGGTGGACAAAGAGCTAACCCCAAACATGGAGACACTCACTTATAAATTGAGGGGAGCAGACATTGGGGGAAAGACAGGGTTTGTTGTGGGGGGGAGCTGAAAACATTGCTCATTTGTTCACAGACAAATTGTATAGACGTCCATGGATTATGTTCTCTCTTGTCTGGGGCCTTTGCGCATGCTCCTTTCTCTTTCTGGGATCCTTTCCCTGCTCCGTGTCCCTTTCACCAAACTGACCCCACCTCATCTGTGAGGCCTCAGTGCAGATGAGATGTCTGAAGGCAGCCTGACTGCCCAAGTCTGGGCTGGGGTTCTCCCCTGCAGCCCCATTACCCCCTCTGACAGGCCCCCATGGCATCTGCACTTGGTTATAAAGGCCTGTCTGCTTGTTTGCCCTCTGCTCTCCCCCAGAAAACCTCTCTGGGGTGACAGGGGCCACATTATCCCCAATAGCAAACACTGTGCCTGCATATCCACCAGTGCCCATTCTTAAAAATTGCTTAATTGTGTGTTTACACACAGGCTGCTTAATTCTTTTTTTAATTTATTTTTATTACATATTTTTTCCATTACCATTTAACCCCCTTATACTCCCCTCCCCATCCCACAATCACCATACTGTTATCCACATCCATGTGCTGTTTAATTTTTTATTCACCTTTCTGGGGCTGTAAGTAAAACATGCAGAATCACAGTACTTTTCCTTAGCTTATACCTCCCGCTGAGAGAAGCAAAAACAATCCCAAGCTTTAGAGTCAGGCAGATCTGGGCTCCTAATTCCAGTTGCTTTGCTTTTTGAGCCCAGCACCTATGAGGTAAAGTAATGCCTTCTTGTTGGGCTGGGAAGAGGCCCCGGTTAGTGGCTACTCAACACCTGGGTGGGTTGTCTGCTCCACTGCACCCCGTGTGTGCATGCCTGATGCATGCTCCCCCATGTGCCCCGTCATGGGCTGACCTGGAGGGATGGCAGCAGTGCATGGGTGGGCTTAGAGAGGCTTGAGTGGCTGTCACAAGGTTAAAGAGAGAGGGCCTGCCGGACAGCTGGGGACAACAGGAGACAAGACTGCAGAGCAACAGTCTCCTCCAGGCCTCCAGACCCTGTGGGTGCTGCAGTGTCCGCGGACTGTCTTTCCTCTGCTCTGCCAGCCTGCACAACTTCCTTCCCAGGATGGAGGCCCACTGAGTGGCGTGCTAATTTTAAAAGCTGCCATGAGCGGAGATGACTTGGCTCTTCAGCAGGAGTTTATGTCTCCCTATTAGCATCCCATTCTACAGTCTCTGACAGATTAATCACAGCTATTGTCGTACTGTTTATTCTACAGAGCGTATAATTTCACTTTCAAAATGTTGTCTTCATTAAGAAGGAAGTGCACGGGGGGAAAGCATTTTTCTGACAGACAGGCTTCTCTGGCCGTGCAGCAGGTGTGTGCCCTCCTACCTGCAATGGCAATGTTTTGGGCAAGGAAGGAAGGGAGTCCTGGGCTTCCATGATGGGATGGGATGACTGGGAATAGCCAAGGTATGTCTTTTTCCAAGGAATTTTCTTCTCTGCCTCTTTTAGAAAGCAACATGCCTTGGCATTATGTAACATAAAGAATGTGATAGTAGAGGCTTAGAGGATGGGCCTGGGGCCTTCAAAGTTCTTTTATCCCAAGTTCCTTTGTCCTGTCTCAGCCACTTACTGCCTGTGTGACCTTGGACAAGTTACTTAACCTCTCTGAGCATCAGATTCCTGGGAGGAGGCAGTTTCCTGTCAGGGATGCCCATGGGAACATGGCGAGGTTAAACCAAGGCAATGCAGATAAGGCACTTGGGATGTTGCTGGGCACAAAGTAAGTGGTCTGTACAGGGACCCTTACTTGATTTCACAGATGCACCTCCTGCAGCTCTGATCCAGCTAGGGGTTACAACAGTGGAGTAGAGGCCGGCTTCGCCAGCCTGACAGTTTGGAAAGCATCACTGCCCCGAAACCACGGAATCTAGGAACACATTTCAATTTCACCATTACCCTTAAGTTCTGGACCCAGAGCCAGATACCAAGCCAGCTGGAGCAACAAGTTCATTTTTCAAAAAAGGAAAAACATTTTGTGGTGAGGAAAAAAAAATGCCTGCAAAAGAGGCCCCACAAGAAAAGCTCCTGTGTTTGATGTCGCCCGCTGGACTGTGATGAAACAAAAAGCTACTTTGCCACCAAGGTCCTAGGATGGGCAGCAGGCTGGCTTCAACTCTGTATCTGATGTGGCCTTGGTGCAAATGAGTCCTGATTCCTCCATGTGGTGTCAATGCCAATCCATACCATCAGAACTGACTGGTGTGATGCAGGTGATCAGGAGGCCTTTTCAGTGCCCCTTGGATGTGAGGCTGTGTTGTCACAGAGAAATGTAAATTGCTGAAGGATGGTTATCCCTGCAATCAAACCTAGGAGTGAGCCATCAGGCCCCTGACCAAAGAGCTGCAGAAATGGGGGGAAAACAACCCTAAAACTTCTATAAAGTAAAACTACCATCCCTTCTTGGAATTCCAGCTTAAGTTGCATCAGAGTCAAGTGCAAGGGAGAAGCACAGTTCTTTTGTTGTGTTGGAATCTTGTCATGTCAAATGTTGAGCCCTCCGAGATTGGCTATGTGGCTCTTTCATCTCTAAATTAGCAGATGTGAGTACCTATAGTACCTAACAGAGTTTGTCTTCAGTAATTAACTGGAACTGAGTGAAATTATTCTAAGAAATGGCCATTGTTTGGGATATTTGATATAGAGATATCTTTGTTACAATGAGACTTAAACACTATTCCTTCATAGTAGCTGGGGTGTGTTGGGGGTGGAATAAAGGTATAAACAGGGACAAAAACCAAAGACAACCCTTATGGCGTTGGCATTGATGGCACTTAGGAGGCAGTTAATATATGAAACAGGCTGTGTGTCCAGAAGCAACACACAGTGTCCCATTGTTCCTAGCGTGGTTTTAGCAATCTTTCCAAACTCCTTGCCCATGAACAAGGAAAGACAAAACGGGCTTACATTGGAAGACACGGAGGTTTACCCAGGACATCAAGGACAGTGCTTACGGATCTCTCAACAGAGGAACGAGGCACAGATTATGCCTTTTTATGGGGACATCTCTAATGAAAGCAGAATCATTTGTCTTAGTTAACATTTTTATAGGCTTTGATATACTTTTTGGGACTTTTATATAATGCAAATATTCCTTTCAGCTTCAGAAGGAAACAGTAGCACCATTTTAGTTCATTCGACACGTGTTTCAACACTGGGGCCCAGTAAACACTACAAACCAGTCCTGGGCCACCATCAGCTCCGAGAGAGTCACTCTTTGGCCTTTGAATCTGTGAATCTCTTTTGCCCTGTTTTTCTCTTCTGGCTATTCTTGACCTTCTCCTTAGAAGAAGAAAGTCAGGTCTAAGCCTCCTTTGTTGCCTCTACCACTCTGCAACAGGTGGGAAATTTCTGGTCACTAACTACCTAAAAAGGCAGCTTGGCTTCCCTGGACCCTAGAGTCAGTCTAAGACAGAAGTCACTAGAAATGGACATTGTGCAAGATCTGCAAAAGTCAGAGGGGGGTGTCAGTCAGTGTGGAATGCTTCAAATAGCTGTTTTAAAAGGTACAACTAATAACAAAAAATCTAATAAAAATGATGGTCAGGCACTTTGTAAGTTTGAAGCATAGCAGAAAAATGCATAATCCAAACGATTCTAGTTGTTGTGTTAGGATATAGCGTGCTAGGTTATGAAGAGGCAGGACGGCACCATCTGTTTTTAGCTGGGCCCTACCCGTGGGGAGCAACTCAGAGAAAGCTTTGCAAGAAGAATGGCACATAGTTGGCAGGGCAGGGGAACATCAGAAAAAACAGAGGGAAGAAGGGACTTGAATGTGCTCTGTGCTTGGTAGGTGTCACACACACACACACACACACACAGTTGAACTGTATTATTTTCACTTTTTAAAATCATTTTCCTTCTTGGATTTGGGCTTTGGCTCAGGACAAGCAAAACCAAGGTTAATGTGATGGAAGGATTTGCTACCTTGAAGGAAGATGCCCTGGATCCTACTCAAGACTGGTCCATACAAAATAGTGAAGGAAACAATGCCCCTTTTCCATGGCTCCCCCTCTCCTCCCCGCAGCCCCTCCAAGGCCTGTGCATGGCCAGGAGCCCCCTGCCCCAGCTGGACAAGAGGCAGGAGAGAAAGCAATGCACTGGGAGATAGGCCTCCTCTTTGGATATTAGCTTGACTCTAAATTTTCTATGTGACCTTGGGCAGGATCACTTACCTCTCCGGACCTTGGTTTCTTCCAATGAAACAAGAGTCTCGGACTGGCTGATGTCAAGGGTGCCTTTGAATTGCAAGTTGCTAGGATAAATCTGCCCACATTAAGCAGCATCTCTAATGGGTGTTTCCATTTTGAAGTAAGCTGCCTGAAAAGGGCATTGCTTCTCCAAGAGGAATGACTCTCCTGTGATAAAATTTCAGGCATCCTGCCTGCCGGAAAAAAAACTTAGTTCTTTTTCGGAAACGTGTGTGCGGCGCATGCGGGTGGAGGGTTTGGAAGGTGGACAGCTTTTCATAACTTTTAGGTGCCACATCAAAAACCACGGAAACACCTTTGACCCCTTTCTTTTCCACCCAGTAGCCAATTCATTAGCAAGTCCTAGTAGTTCAATTTAATGTATGTAGAACCTGATCACTTTTCATTACCTCCAGTATTGCTGATGATCAATTGATCATCATCTTAGTCTCTCACCTAGATTATAGCAATACTTGCTTTACTGCTTTCTCAGCTTCTAGCTTTGGTCTATTCTGGACACCCACAGCTGCCAGAATGATTCTGCCAGAACTCCACTTTCCAACAACCTCTCTTGGAATTTGTATTAGTCGGTTTGGGCTACGTTGTGCTTCGGTAACAATGCTAAAATTTCAGTGGCTTAACCTAACAAAGCTTACTTCTTATTTAAAGATTCTGCTTGAGAGTAGCCACATCCCCTCTGCTCCCATTTTGTTGACTGAGCAGGTCACAGGGCCACACATAGCTTCAAGTGGACAAGGGCAATTGCAACATTCTAATCCTGTGGCCAGAGGGGGAATATTTGGCAGAAAGTGTAATTGCTATCACAACTCTTGCAACTCTTGTGCCACTCAGAAAATGTCCCAGGTCCTCATTGTGCCCTGGAGCCCCGCTTGGGATGACTTCTCAACCCCATCACCTCTTTCCTCTCAGCTCCTTCTACTTTGCCCCTCCCTCCACTCCAGCTGCTTCATCCTCCCTGTGGCTCCCTGTGCTATTATGACTTATAAAAAACATATCTGAAGCCCTGGCTGGCAGCACAGTGGATAAGGCGCGACCTGCGAACCCAAAGGTCGCAGGTTCGATTCCCCAGCCAGGGCACATAACAAGGTTGCAAACCAGGTCTCCAGTCAGGTCTGTGGCTGGAGGCAGGTGAAAAGCAACCATACATTGGTGTTTCTCTTCCTCTCTGCCTCTCTCCCTTCCCTTCTTTCTAGAAATAATGAAATAAAATCTTTAAAAAAAAAAAAAAAAAAAAAAACATATATAGAGGTGGGTAAAAGTAGGTTTCCAGCTGTTCATATTAAAAAGACCATAATTAATTAATAAATAATAATACAAGAATAAGCTCTGTATTGTATACTCACACCTCTAAACCTACTTTCACCCACCATCCCCCACCAAAACCCTTGGAATTGCCTGTGGTGAGAGCAGAAAAGGTGTCTTTTATTATGCTAATAAGATGACTTTTGGACCCCACCTAAGGATTAGGTCTGATTGATTGAGGGGCCAACCTGGTGTTTAAAGAGCTGGAATTTGTAGTCCCAACCCCCTGACCTCGCAGCAGTTTGAATCAGTCCCCAGTAGCCAATGATTTAATCAGTCACCCCTGTGTGATGAAGCCTGTCTATAAACCAAAAAGGACAGGTCCCAGAGAGCTGTGGGGTTGAAGTCCCGGATATCAGGACTCTGCCCTGTCCCCATTCCTTGCCCTGTGCATCTCTTCCATCTCACTGTTCCTGAGTTATGTGCCTTTATAATAATCCAGCCAGTGTAATGTTTCTGAGTTCTATGAGCTTCTCTAGCAAATTAATCAGACCCAAGGAAGGAGAAACATTGAAATCTCCAATCTAACTGGTTGGTCAGAAGCATAGGTGACAAACTGGATTTATTATTGGTGTCTTAAGTGGGGAGGAGGGGCAATCTTATAAAATTGAAACCTTAGCCTATGACTCTATTGCTATCTCTGGGCAGGTGGTGTCAGAATTGAGTGGCATTGTAGGACATCTAGCTAGTGTCAGAAATTTGTTTGGTGGTATGGAACCCCCACCCCACAACCTCCCATATTGAAATTGGAGGCAGAACCTTTGCTTGACCTCAGGGCCTTTGCACTTGCTCTCTACTCCTTTGTAATGCTCTTGCCCCAGATGTTTCCATTGCTCACTTCCTTTAGGTCTTGGCTTAAGGGGCCCCTTCCTATTGAGGATTTTCCTGACCACTGTAATTAAAAATACAAACCATCCCCTCCCACACATATACCCTAGCACTTTCTGTCTTGCTTCCTGTTTTTTTATTTTCCTCCAGGACAGTTACCTTTCTAATATAGCATATAATGACATTTATTTTGTGGTAGTGTTAGCGTTGAGAGCGTGGCCTCTGTATTACTTAGGTTCAGATCCATGACTCCTCCACTTCCTAGCTAGTGACCTTAGGGAGATTACTTGACCTCTCGGTGCCTCAGTTTCCCTATATGTAAATTGGGATTAATAATAGGACCTGCCTTGCAGGGTGGTGGTGAAGGTGAAATATGTAAAGCACTTAGGACAGGGCCTGACACACAGTAATAGCATTTGCTATTCTTATTTGCTGACTGGTTTGCATAGGCTGTCAGCTCTATAGGGCAGTGAGTTTGTCCCTTTTCAGAACTATCCCCAGAGCAGTATCTAGTGACAACAGGCACAGAATAAATATTTGTTATGTGAACAGGTGAGTGACTACTTGAACTACTGCACATTGGCCCAGCTGGTGATCACTCTCTGCTCTGGCCCCTATGTTACCCACAAGGCCCCCAGGAGCATGAGGAGGATGGCAGAGGGACCAGTGCCCCCCACCAGGCCAGACTACACATGCTCAGGTCCCTGAAACACTTGCCGCTTCCTTGAAAGTAATGATGTGTGATGGGTGGCATGGACTCATTTTACGGGGAAGCGTCTTGCTGCACTTTGAATGATATCAAAATGGATCCCAGATTGTAGATGAAACCCGAGTCTGCTTTGTAATAGCAAACACTTCATCAGCTAGTCAGCCTCTGTTGTGGCCTTGACCCTGCACTCTGCTCCAGTGGCAGTGGGCATGACTGTCTGTTCCTCTTGCATGTTGGTCACTTGCCATTGTCATGATTTGTCCCCAGTGGGGAACTCTGAAGGCCAAGCAGCCGTCACTGGGCCAGGCACATAGTCGAGGCTCAATATAGGTTTGTTAAATGAATGCGCCAACAGATTCAGAAACCCACTAAGTGGGCAATTATGTTATCAAAAAAAGAAAATAGAAAGAAACCCATTCAGTAGAAATCAAACTGTTCAGATCCTCCACAGTATATTGTAGGGAATTTTGATCCCTGAAGTGTGTGGAATTGCCAAGACAGCTATCAGTGCCTTTTTTTTTTCTTGTAATTGGACAAATTAATTTAACAGTACAAACTCAAAATATCTTAATAAGGAGCATCTGGGTTCCTGGACGTTGTAGCGCTTTCCACTCCAGCATCTCAGACCTTCCCCAGTGTGAGGCTGCCTGAGGGAACTCAGAGCGTTTCCTGATCCGTCCAGTCCAGGGTGTGCAGGAACTTTCTGTGGTGCGCCGGCTTAGGATTACAAAGCAAAGGGTAGGTACTGAGGGTGGTGCCTATTTTCAAATCTGTTCCATCTGGCATTCTTTGAGGAGTGCGGTGGTGGGGGAGACGCAGGGAGAGTATCAGGTACCCTAATTCTTAGTTCTGGGCTCCTCTCCTTTTGTCCACATCTGATTCTGCGTGAGGGCTGCAGGGAATCTCGTTCTTATTTGCTGCTCTTCCCAACCTGTAAAAGGTCAGTGGATGGGTGCAAGGCCATGACAAAAAGATAAGAAGGGAGAAGCACCTGAAGCTTTTTTTTTTCCCAACCTGGAACCCTGTTGGGGAAAATGATGATGGATGTGTTTGCTCCAATGAGTGCATGGCCTATACCTTACTTTCTGGGGACCCTTGCCCTCACCCCACCTCGTGCCTGGTCTCTTACTGGGAAAACAGAATAGAGCTGTGCTGTGACTTTTTGGGGGGTGGGGAGAGGGAAGCTTTGGCCCTAGAAACAACTGTGAAGCAGGTAAAGCTTATCTGCTCACATGTTTTTCTATCTCCCCAACCCCTGCAATTCTCAAACCCTATGAGACACAGGCAAGTTCCCTAAAGTCTTAAAATTTGAGTTTTTTCATCTGTACTATAGTATTGAAACTAGCCTGCCTGTTCTTAAATTTGCTTGGAGGATTAACTGAGGGTAGTTCCTAAAATGTTTGGTATCCTCAATAGGCATCTCAGGAAAGATTGACATCACTAAGGTACATGTCAGTGATTTAAACCAGCATTTCCCAGAACAGTTGCCTTTGAACTTGAAGAACCGGGTGGTGTCACTACTGCACGAAGAGATTTAGCATCTGGAGGACACCTGGGGGGAAGCTCCTTGAGGGGTGAGGCACGAGTGTTCCTTGAAATTACACCGGGTGGAGAGGTACCTGCTCTTCCAGGAAGGGCCGTCTGCTTCCTTCCAGGGAGGCAGTGGTGAGCTAGGAGGAACAACACTTGTAAATCCTTTGCAATCTGCCCCTCCCCCCTTTCATGCTTGAAAAAGAGACTCGTTATGCAAAGGCTGAAAATGCATGCCTTTTTGCCCTTGTTGCTCTCCTTTCCGATGTTTGTGTCATGATCATATTCATAAATCCTAGAGCTTTTTTAGTAGAAACGATTGTTCTGAAAAGATCACAAAACATGTCTTTGGCTGAAAGAGACATCTGAGTTTCCAGCCTAAGCAAAAGGAAAATTTCCTAATAAGCACAACTTTAGGCCTAATACTGATTAAATACCAGCTTTTACCAACCATTCAAACAAAATTTACAAATCATCAAATCAGAACAATTCACACATCTTAAGTTGGTATCTGTCCTTATGGCTGCCAGTGGGGGTGGGGGGTGTGGCACTGCCAGTGAGACCTAGTTAACTCAGCTGGACTGGGTCTACTTGGCATCATTGAGATATGCAGGGGCCTGACCTAAGATTCAATGAAAACCCTATTGAAATGGAATTTTGTTTGTTGGCCCAGGAAGTATTGGCTTCTGGAGTCTTTCTACTGTCAAGTCACTGAAAGGCCATTTGTTTATGAAATTCACTGTTGTCCAAGGAGGCACACAGCCTGGGGAAGTGAATTTAAAGAGATGGACTCATGGGAAAAGATTATTGGGAAAAAACATGTTAACCTCTTTCTATAAGTATAGCTATATAGTCTATGGATTTTGGAGGTTGGTGTGTGTGTGTGTGTGTGTGTGTGTGTGTGTGTGTTTTAAGGATACAACCTAGGCCTTGATCTACAAAAAGCCATTAGGCCACAACCCAAACTTTAAAGAAAATCAAGGAGATTTTTTCACACCATAGATGCATTTTCCAATGCCTCTTAGTGCCCCACATTGAAAACACAATTCATTGGTCTTACATTTAGTTCAGGAATGAGTGCACAGTGGCAAGCAAGGTTCAGCTGTACGTATTTAAATATAAAACATTTTTTGTTGGATATACCACCCTTTTGCAGAATCCCATGAGATGACTTTTGCATCCTAAGTTACCAAAGGTATGAATTTCCACCTAAGCAAACTTCACCTTTTAATTTATTATTTGGGATAAAACATTTTATGGCGTAATAATAAACTCAGTGTACAAGATTATTGAGACAAAGCCCGCCTTTCATTTGCTGATGTTTATCTGCTCCCTTGCCATGTGTGTCACCCTTTTCTTGTCCTAGGGACTTGCTCTTGACATCCAGCCTGGCCTCCACCCTGGCCCTGCTAACTTGCTGTGGTAGGATGGGCTCTTTGTGTCCTCAGCATGTGCAGCCCACACCCCATCCTCTGTCTTCTGGATGGGGCTACAGCCATGAGTTCAGGGTGAAACATAGCCTAGGCCAGACACAATGAGCATGGCACATTCTCTGACCACAGAGATCGGCTCAGGAATGGGCATAGGGTTCCATCAAAGCCAGTGAGATGTAATGGGATTCTGCTGTGGGGATTCTGGGACAAGTGAAGGATGGGTGGTTTATCTAGGCTGCCCTTCCCACTTGAACCTAGGAGCCATTTTTGTTTCACTGGGGCATGAGCTTCTCTGAGAATGGAGCTGTGTAAGAGTAAGGAGAGGGGAGCTCCTGGGAGAGAAAAGAAGGTAACAGTGACAGCCCTGAACCCCTGCAGCCAGCCATGCCCAAAGCTAGACATTCCTTCACCTGCTGGAACTATAACGAACACCATTTACTGCGTAGCTTAAATAGATGTGTTTCTCATGGCATGGTTGGGCTCTGGTGCAAGCTCTTTTCCTGGTTTGCAAATGGCTGCCTTCATATCCTCAAACAGCAGAGAGAATGAGGGTGAGAGCGAGTGAGAGACTTCCTCCCTGGTCTCCTTTCACAAGGGCACTGACCCTGTCAAGAGGACCCCACCCTCAAGGCCTCATCTAAACCTAATTAACCCAAAGGTGCCACCTCCAAATACTATCACAATGTGGACTTGGGGAGGACACAAAGATTTAATGTACACAACCAGCCTCTGGACTTGTAAGTTAGGTGGACCTCTAAATTAATATATTGCTTTAGACTAATTCAGGTTGGGTTCTTTGTCCCTTGTAGCTAAGCCATGACTAATAGAGAAATACAGGTAGGATCTTGCTCACACCTCCTCTCAGAACCAAACTGGAAACAAAATGTAAGAGGGGAATGGCCACTCAAAATAACTACCTGAAGACTCTCTGAACAGACCCTTAACCAAGGAACCACCTCAAGACCAGTAGGAAAAGCGGGGATGTGAAAGGGTCCAGCCCAGCCCCCATGGCAGCAGACTGAGTTTCCTGCACCCCCAAGAGGAATGAAGCCCAGACCCCAGGTTGGCTCCCAAGCGCAGAGTGCAGAGCTGAGATCAGCCACCCATGTAGCATCCAGTGGTGAAAGGCTGAGCGGTTTCTGTCTGCCAGGGAAAGATGGAGCCCACTAGAGACTAAACCAGTGTGTTTTTTTTTAAGAGGCCAAAGCACAGGTTTTTTTATTCGCAGCCACTCACCTTGGGCTCTGGCTATGGGAGGGTGGTGTGCAATGGAGTCATCTGAGCAGAACCTGGAGTGGGAGGCACTGGGGGGAGATCACAGTGTCATGAAAGCAGAAATCAACCTCAGTTAAAAACTCAAAAACATTCAAATACAGAGAGGCTTAATAGCATGTTATTAAATAATGAGTGGGTTATCAATGAAGTCAAGGAAGAAATCAAAAATTACCTGGGAACAAATGACAACAAACACAACAACCCAAAACCTATGGGGCACAGAGAAAGCAGTCCTGAGAGGGAAGTTCATAGCATTACAGGCCTACATCAAGAAGACAGAAAAAACCCTCAAACAATCTAGTCCTACGCCTAGAAGACCTAGAAAAACAACAACAAGCAAAGCCCAGAATGAGTCGAAAGAAGGAAATAAGATCAGAGTGGAAATAAATGACAGAGACTAAAAGAAAAAAAATAATTCAAAAGATCAATGAATCCAGGATCTGGTTCCTTGAAAAGATAAACAAATTTAACAAATCTTTAACCCAATTGAACAAGAAAAAGAGATAGGATCCAGATAAATAAAGCCAGAAATAAAAGAGGAGAATTAACAACTGATACCATAGAAATGTAAATAATTATAAGAAAATACTATGATCAACTATATGCCACAAAATTGGACAATCTGGGTGAAATGAATAAATTTCTAGAAAAATACAGTCTTCCAAACCTCAAAAAGAAGCAGAAAACCTGAATAGACTAATGTTAACTAATGAAATTGAAGCAGTAATCAAAAAACTCCCAGCAAACAGAAGTCCTGGACCAGAGGGTACAGGGGCTAGATGTCAAAAAATAAGTCCTTAGGACAGGAAAAGAGTGACATGCACAGCTAGGGAAGAGATAAATACAAGATGGCTTCATAGGTGAGTTTTACCAAGGAGGTAAAAGATCTGCACTCGGAAAACTAAAGAAAGAAATGAGGAGCGTACAAATAAGTGGAAGCATGTATCATGTTCATGGATTGGAAGAATTAACATCATTAAAATGTCCATAATGCCCAAAGCAATCTGTAGATTCAACGCAATTCTTATTAAAATACCAATGGCATATTTCATAGATCTAGAACAAATATTCCAAAAATGTATATGGAAACAAAAGAAGAGCCTTAGCAATCTTGAGAAAGAGGAACAAAGTTTGAGGGGTCATAATACCTGATATCAAACTATATTACAAGGTCACTATAATCAAGAGTCAGTTACTGGCATAGAACAGAACAGAGAGTCCAGAAATAAACCCACAACTTTATGGTCAACTAATATTTGACAAAGGAGGCATGTGCATACACTGGAGTAAAAACAGTTTCTTCAATCAGTGGTGTTGGGAAAACTGGACTGGTACACACAACAAAATGAAACTAGACCACCAACTTACATCATACACCAGAATAAACTCAAAATGGATAAAAGACTTAAATAGAAGTCATGATACCACAAAAATCCTAGAAGAAAATATAGACAGTAAAGTTTCAGATATCTTGTGTAGCAGTATTTTTGCTGATATTCTCCTAGGGCAAGGGAAACAAAAGAAAAAAATAAACAAAAAAGTTTCTGCACAGCTAAAGGAACCATCATCAAAATGGAAAGGGAATCCACAGTATGGGAGAATATATTTGCCAACAATACATCAGTAAAGAATATATGTACCCCTATGTTCATAGTAGGGTTAGTTACAATAGCCAAGATTTGAAAACAGCCTAAGTATCTATCAGTAGATGAGTAGATAAAAAAAGAAGAAGAAGAAGCTGTGGTGTGTTTACACAATGGAATACTATGCAGCAGTAAAAAGAAGGGATTCTTACCTTTTGCCAACAGCATGAATGGAACTGAAGACTATTATGCTAAATGAAATAAGCCAGTCAGTGAAATACTAATACCATATGATCTCACTTATATGTGGAATCTAATACACAAAATAAACTAATGAGCAAAATAGAAAATCAAAGGCATAGAAACATGGAACAGACTGACAACTGTAAGAGGAGGACGGGGAGATGGGGACTGGTTGAAAGAAGTTGAAGGGATTAGTCAAAGAACATATACGCATGACCCATGGACATGGATAATGGTGTGGGGATTTTCTGTGGGAGGGGATAGGCTGGGTGGGGAGGGGCAAAGGGGGAAAATTGGAACAATCATAATAGCATACACAATAAAATATATTCTTTCAAAAAGATAGGGAAATACATCTTGGAGAGACATATTCAAGCCCTACCCATGAAGACTTTCCATTTGTTCCTTTTTTTAAAAAAGATTTTATTTATTATTTTTAGAGAGAAGGGTAGGGAGGAAGGCAGAGAGGGAGAGAAACATCAATGTACAGTTGCCTTTCAGTTATGGACCTGGCTGGAGACAGGTTGCAACCTGGTTATGTGTCCTAATTGGGAATTGAACCAGCAACCTTTGGGTTCACAGGCCAGTACCTTTCCACTGAGCCACCAGTCAGGGCCCTGTTTGTTCCTTGATTCAAGCTGTTTATTTCTCCTCCACTCCAGTTTTCTTGCTCTCTTCCTCCTGAGCACAGGTGTGCCCCTACTGGAACATTCTGAATCAGAGATTTGGATCCCAACAGCTTTGTATACCTGCTTCCTGATGGAAGTTAATTTAAGCAATTACTCTAATAGAAAGTATATGAAAGATTTAAACTAAGCTCTGTCTTCATTTTCCTCTAGGTTTTCCTACACTGTGACTTCCACAATAAATCTTCATATACTTTGAGTTTATTTTGGGCCATAGATGGTTCCATAGAACCAGTCATATAAAGGTTACCATTACCTGTTATTTTCCAGACTGTCTGGAATAAAAAATCTGGGCAACCAGAGAGCAGTTTGATGATATAAGACGTGGCAGTGGACAGCCATGCTTTTGGCTGAAATAGTCCAAATTTGTAGGGTTGTTTGTACAAATGGGTCAATAGTGAAAACTGTGGCAATTGCTCAGGTGGTCACTTCCAGTGCGGTGCGGGGATCTCTGGAAGCCATTGCCAGTCTTGTTTCCAGGATAGATGGGGAACCTGGGAGGCCTCCAACCATGGACTTGGTGTGAGCTGAAAAGAAAATATGGCAAGTGGTAAAAACTGGACTTCCAAGTCATACCCCTGGGCTTCAATCTCGGCTCCACTGTGGAACCTTTGACAAGTCCCCTAACTTCTCTGAAAATGAGAATAATGATAGTACTTACCCTGCAAATCAGGGGTCTCCAACCTCCGGGCCATGAACTGATACCGGTCTTGGCCTCTGAGGAACCGGGTCACATAGCAGGGGGTAAGCTTGAATGTAATGCAGTTGAATCATCCTGAAATCATCCCTCCCACCCACCCAGTCTGAGGAAAAATTGTCTTCCTGGTCCTTGTCTCTGAGATCGCTTTGACTTTCTCCCTGTCTAGCCCTTGGATCCAGAAGCAAGGGTGGACTTGCTGGCACTCTGCTGGTCCTTCAAGGCAGTTCAAATACTTGGAAGGAAACCCAGTTGGGAGAAAGGTGCATTTTTTAAAAAGTACCTTCCACCTGATCACTACTCTTTTCATTGGCATCTGACCAACTGCTGCTGAACCCACCTGTCAGTGGAGGATGTCCTGGACTTGAGGACACCTGCCCTGTGTGGCAGCTTATGGACACTGGTGACATTCCTGTTGAACACTAAAGCAGCGATGGGGAATAAAGTGGAATAAGGGAACTACAGAGCATGGTCTCTATCTGGGCAGGGTGGGGCCCTGGGTCATGTTGATTTTGTTGTCATGCTCAAACCTTATAGTGTCAGAGGGAAACCATTCAAAAGGTCCAGTTTTCTCTTCTGACACCTGGATGCTCTTTAGGCTGCCCACACTGTCTTCCAAGAGGACTACGTGCCCCCCATTTTCTAGAGGTACCACACTCCTGTGGCTTCGCCCTAAAGCAGGCAGTGGACCCGGAGCCCCAGGGCTGCACCTTGTCTCTCAGCTTTCACTTCAACAGGGTGGGCTGAGTGGCCTCTCGCAGCCAGGCCAGCTGCTGTGGCACTTACACGCCTGTCACCCACTATTGCTGCAGGCAGTGCACATCAGGCTCCATCCTGCCTGCAAGCCAGGCCAGGCCAGCCTCCCCGCCGGAGGGCCTCTTCCAAGATGATTGTAATATTGTCGCAGGGCCCTGTGTGTAGTGCGACTCCTGGTGTTCCTGTCCTTCTCTGGAACATGGAGGTGCCTGTTAACACAGGGCTGGGAAAAGGGAAAAGGCGCATTCCCAGTCTTTTTCCCATTCCCATTCTCCTTTCTACCAAGAAGACGTTAAGTGAAGGGAGGGGAGCGTCATACCAGAGGCAAGTTCGCAGTGAGAATCTCTGAGTCTATTTTCGTCCAGTACCATCTGGACACAAATCAAGAATCTAATTTTTCCCACTACTTTCTCTTTTTTATCCCCCACTTTGTACTTGAGCTGCGAGAGTGCAGAGTCTGAAACCAAGTCTGGACCACAGAATTCCATTAAAATATAAAGAGTAAACAAAGAAAATGTCACCGAGTTCCATGGATGATTTCCCCCACCTCCAGTGCCTGTGGCCATCCAGGCCCCAGAGCCCCTTCTTCAAGGACCTTCCATATGCATCAGAGAGTACAGTGAAAAGCTGGGAGAGAATGGCAGTGGCTGGCCCCCTGCAGCTGCCACTTTGCACCTCAGGCTGTGGTGGGAGTGTGCCGTGGGACCCAGGATGGGGGTTCTAAGTTCAGCCATGTGACAGTCATTAGCCAGCCTGCATCGAGCTCCCATGGCCTGCCAGGGGGATGAGCTCAGCCCTCGCACTCACAGCAGTGAGCCTGAAAACCCTCTTAGCTGAGTCACATATGCCAAAGAAACAGAGACCCTTGATGAGGCCCGAAATAGCATCCATGTCCTTCTCTGCCCTGGCCTGTTTTCCTCGTGGCCAGGCTCCTGGGCAGCCACACACTGAGAGATATCAGTGCAGTGGATTTCTTTAACAGTCGAGCAGGTAAAGTTTTCAGACCCATAAAGTGGAGGTAGAGGGGCAGGTTTACTTGAACTTTGGTGCCAGACCGCATTGAAGTACCTGAAGTTCTAGGTTGACCTCCTGTATAATAATGCAGATTGACTCAGGGGTCTGGACGCAAGGAACTTAATTAGCTTTACGCTCGCTCTGTGAGCTCCCTAGCAGAAGCAGGCAGATGAAAGTTGGGGCATGAATTTTTGTTTCTAGGATAATGCTGTTCAGAAAGCAGTAAGGGCTGGCACAACCTGGTCCTCTGTCCTACTTTCTTTGCTGGCTGTCAGGATCTTGCTTGTGCACCTGCTGGGGTAGCTAGGGTGGCCAACTGCTCGTGGTGTCCCCACGCCCATGATACGCCAAGCCCACTTGAGCAGGACGCTTGCTCCTGCTGGAGAGAACATCAGGGGGCTCCTCACTGAGCCCCACAGAAGAGGCGAAGAGCCAGCTGGACGCTAAGTGGGCCTCCGGCTGCCAGCGGGACAGATGTATCAAGTCAGGTTTATGGGAAAAGTTTTCCCAGACTGCTGTGTCCAAACTTCTGTCCGTCCTGCTGTAACCTCTGCAGTTAGATGGATGGAAAACAGGCCAGTCCAGCCTTGGACCAGAGCTGCACAGATAAGAACCCAAAGAAGAAACTCAAGGAGTACCCTTCCACTTGAGTAGAAATACCAGGGACCAAAAGGGACAAAAAGTGAGTGGCCTCTGTATGGGACCCAAGGTGGTAAGACAGCGTGTGCGCACAGGGACACATGTTCAGGAGAGCTTTCAACTAGACTGCCTCGTAGTATACTGGAGCTGAGGCCTTCTGGATATAGAAGTGACCATAAAAAGAAAGCGGACAGATTCCCATGCAGAAAAAGTGACCTCTCCTCTGAATTCCATGCTTGGAAAAACACTTATTTAAAGGAAGGGAAAAAAGTCCCCACACAGCAGAACCTGGTTCGTGTAGATGATTTGACCTAAGAAGGACCTGGAGACCACAGCTACCCAGTGCTCAGTGCCAGGTGGGAGCTGGTGGTCTCTGCTCAATCCCCTGCCTTTGAACATGCAACACAGAGACCCTGGGTGAGAAATCTGTCTCATTTCATCCCATTGGATTGCAAAATGCGTTGTTATGCTAGGTTACTCCTCTAGACTAGAGGTAGCCTGGGTGGGTTCTTTGTGACCAGTCAAAGTGGCCCCTAGCCCAGCTTTGGTTGTCCCCATAAACAGCAGGTGAAGGGAGCAAGAGGTGACTTGTTCACATGACAGTCATCAGTGGACAGAATTCCTCGAAGAAACAGGTATCAGATCAGGCAAATTTAATCAAGTGAGCTCCAGAGGCTCCTGTGGTAGAAAAGCAGTATCGATGTGATATTGAAACCCTAGGAGTTTATGTTATAGCAGCCATACATGGTCCAAAACTTGAGCAAACCTGTAGGTAAGGATGTTAAGAAATTACTTATGACCTTTGTTTTCTATTTTGCTTACTCTAATTTGCTAGCTTTCCAGTTTATGCTTAAAAGACAATTATCAGATTTTTGATTAGTTAGAAGACATTTTTCCTTGTAGAACTTTTAAAGTCGTTTATTTTGAAGTTTTAAAATTATTTAAATTTTTTGAAATTAGTTTAAATATATTAAAAATATTGCAAAAAAAAAAAAAAAAGTACAGAGTTCCTTTCACCTAGCTCCTCCTAATGTTGCTATCTTATATAGCAATAATGTAATGATCAAAACTAAGAAAAGAACTTTGGCATCGACCCAACTACAAACTTTATGCCACTGAAGTCCTTTTGCGGGGGCACACTAGCCAATCCGTAGTGCATCTAGTCATATGGCACCTAAGTCTCTAACCAGGGGTTGCTCCTAAATCTTTCTTTTACCTTTGCAACCTTAACATATTTTGAAGAAACTTCTTGTTTCGAGAGAACTGTAGAGTCACATGCAATTCTAACAGAGAGGGCCCTGTATATTTCACCCAGTGCCCCTCAGTGGCAATGCATTGCATAACTATAACGCAGAATCCTGACCAGGAAATTGACATTGACACAATCCATGGACTTCACTCAGATTTCACCAGTTTCATATGAACTCCTGTGTGTGTGTGGGGGGGGGGGGGGGGGGGGGGGGGGGCGGTGTTCTATGCAATTTTATCACATGTGGATTCGTATGACCACCCTCAAAGAATAGCTCCATCACAGGGATCCCTCAAGGAAGGAGCCACAGCAACTTCCCTTCCTCTCCCACTTCCCAATCCCCAGCAGCCATGAATCTGTTCTCTATTGCCACAGTTTTCTCTTTTTAAGAATGCCACATAAATAGCATTGTACAGTATGGAACCTCTGGAGATTGGTTTTTTTTCCCCCACTTAATGTAATTTCCTTGAGATCCATCCAGGTTGTTGGTATTTATCAATTGTTTGCTCATTTTTCTTGCCTAGCATTCCATGGTTTGATGGACCCAATTTATTTAAGCATTCACCTATTAAAAGACATTTGAACAACCTCAAATCTTTTAAAGACTACTGGCCAGTTTTTTGTTGACTATCTCCTGATTTGAGTTGGTCTGATGTTTTCTCGTGCTTGGATCACAGTAAGCATTTTTGGCATGGATACCATAGAAGTAAGGTGCCCTTCTGAGTTTGTTATATCGGGAAGTACAGAGTCAGTCAGTCCTATAACTGGTAATGTTAATGTTGATTAATTGGTTAAATGGTGTTTGCCATGTTTTTCTGCTGCAAAGTTGCTGTTTTTCCCTTTGTAATTAATAAATGCCTTGGAAGAGATACTGTTCCTTGATGGAACTTTAAATAAGTTATAGAAGGTGCATTCCTAGCTTTTTAAGTATATCTTTCCCCACAAGCCTGTGCCTAAACTCTGGGACACTTGGTCCAAAGCGGAGCCAGAGCTTGTCATGAGGTGGCAGTGACTGATGAAGAAATCAGGATCCAGGGAAGAAACTGAATACGCTGCTTAGAGCATGTTTTATGCTGTCCAGCCTTGGTAGGAAAAGCCAAACTAGAAATGCTGGCACATGGGTAAGGTTGCACTTTTCAGCAGTAACTTCAGATAGATTTGGCAGCAGCCTAGAAGGCAAAAACCCTCATGTCTGTGGAAGTAGATGTGGCTCCACTCAGTGACCAAAGGGAACAATGGTGGTAGTCCCCTCCCTAGACTGAGACGTGTCTGTTCTTCCTTGTGTCCTCCCTGCCAGAGGCCAGCCCCTCCTCCAACCCTCCTTTGACTCTCCTATTTTTCCTGCACTCTTGGGAAATTTTATGCTATCAATTTTACCACATGTCTCTATTTAATCATCAATTATCCATCACAGTTTGAACCATTGATAGTTAAGTCTCTCCAATTTTATGGATTTTAAAAATATAAAGTAGGCATGTAGGTAATGAAGGAAAGTGATACCCTGACAATCCCAAGGGCCCAAAACACCAAGGACATTCCCATTCCCTTTACAAGTGACTGGCTCACTGGCCATGTGACCCAATTCCGGTCACAGCTCTGTCAGAAGTTTTCCGGGGGAAACTTCTTGTTGTTAAATGTTAGACACAGATACTTATGGTCAATTTTCCCCCAAATGGGTGGGAACCAGAAAGCATGTAGCCCTAATTTTTATAATGGCTGTCCTAATGTGAACCATGCTGATGATGGCACAGCCACTGTGGGCAGTGAAATTGAGAGAAGGAAACCATCTGGACCTTCTAAGATGCCAGTGCCTCCCAGGAAAAAGCAAGACACCACGTTGCTTCAGAGAGGCCTCGTGTCAGTAGACAAGGTCTGATTTTTAGCTGGGGGTTTTGACATCACCAAGCCAAGTTAGCAACACCCTCAACATTTCTAGAAACCACCACGGTGAGGAATAAGCACAGTGCTCTGGTACATAGGTCTCTCTTTACACCTGCATGAAGGAGTGATAAGGGAGTAAAATATTTTTACCTATAATATCAACAGAAAAAGATGCCACCAGGCATCTATTGTGAGGAATTTCTTATACAATATTTTGATTATCCCCCATTGATAAAGGTAGAGTAAATATTATTTGGGTATGTTTAGGTTTAGCATTTGAGTTCATGTTAGTTCAGGGTGCCAGGAAGTTGCAGATGGCCTTGTAATGCCGTGTACTGATTGACCGCACAAATCATTTAGTTGTTGAATATCAATGTCTTATGTCAGGTGAAGCAATCAATCCAGAGCTGACCAAGCCTCTAATTCCTGTGTAATAGCTATGGTGGTGAAGGTCTTGCAAGGAGTAGGCCTGTTTCTGAGGGTCAGAGTGGCTGGGGGGCATGGGGGGCACTAGAAGATGTTGGAACCTATTCATGGCCTGGAGTACTACAGTTGCTGGGGCATCCATTCTGTTCAGACAATACACCAAGACCCAATTCTGTGGCTTCTGTTCTCCCGGAAAAGATACAACAATAACATTAAATTAAAAAAAAAAAAACAAGAGCCTTGGCAAAGACCCACATGCATCTAAACTTGAGTCCAGTGGAGCCATTAGCACCTCATTTGTCACCTATCACATCTGTCCCTAAGGAGAAAGTGCCTGGGCTTGATACTACCCTGTGCTGAGCATAGGGAAACCAGCAGTTGGAGCTATCTCCTTCTTTGTCTACTGATGCAAGAAAGACATTCCTTTTTGTTTTAGTTCTGACTTGAAAAAGTATCTAATGTGCTTGGTGGAGCTGCTAAGAAGTTGTTGTCTTTAATTTCTTTAAATAGTTTAGGAGTCATACTCAAATTTAATATTTCTTCCACCCTGAAAGGTAAAATTGACAAAAGCTAATCACATGGCTTCTGCCCCAGTTTTTGGAAAAGATAGCCTGGCAACCAGATACTGGTGGTGTAGGACACTTTCAACAAGTTATGAAGTTGCTGTCATAGTTCTTCCTATAACGTACTATACTGTTATAGTATATATACTGTTCTTCCTATACTGTTTTAATAGTCATAGTCTGAAAGCTGTGTTTTCATATTCTGCCTGTTTCACCCTCTTTTAATCAATCAGCCAGGCTGGGTATTCAGCAATTTCTGTCTTGGAAACTTTGCTTTCCAAGGAGTCTGGGGTTAGCTTCATAGAGGTTCCACTGAAGGATTAGTATTGAAGGTTCTTACTGAGGAAACTTTTTTGTTTGTTTGTTTGTTTGTTTGCTTTTGTTTTTTTTTAAATTAAGTACTATTTAATTTAGATGTGTCCCTTTCAAGCTTTGCTACCAAGTCTGTTTACTTCACAAGTTGAATATGACCTTTTACTAATCTCAAAGGATGTGCAAAAACAATATCCCACCATCAATGCTAAGGCTATTCTGTTTTGCTTATTTTTGCCCCCCAACATGTGCAGATCTGGAGAAATGCCACACAACTTCAAAGATCACACCATTATTACCATATTCAAGGTGAAATGAGAAAGCTGATGACAGTAGCTATTATAAAAGGTCTCACAAAAGTCTATATCTTATCCTTCTTAGACAAGCAACTGAACATGGGCTTTGGGTCATACGGACATGGTTCCAAATTCTGTTTGTACTGTTTACAAACTCTGTGACTTCAGGGAGTCTTTTAAGCATTCTGACTTAGTCAGGATAGGCTAAACTCTGCTGTGGTAACAAACAATCCCTAAGTTTCAGTGTCTGGAAACAAGAAAAGTTTATTTATTGCTCAAGCAAAGTCTGATACAGGCCTGGCAACTCTCCAGCACAGCTGTCCTCCTTGTGACAGCTCAGCTCTACTCACATCTACTGTGACCACCATAATCACATGGTGGAGGAAAGACTGGTAGAGAGGTAAACATCAGCAATTAAATGTTCCTATCCTGAAGTAACACACACCACGTCTGCTCACATTTTACTGGCCAAAATTTGTATCAGTATTGCCAAGAATAACTACTTACATGTACTCACAAAGACAGTAAACTAGAAATTGGTGAACAATAGTAATGTCACCTCTTTTGCCCTTTATTTTCCTCACCAGTAAAATGGGGATGATACCTGCTACTTAGTATTATTATGACAAGTCTGTAAAGATAATGTATATAGAACTCTAAGGAGTCAACTGCAAAGACTTAAATAACTGATAGCTTTTTAAAAATCTGCATCCACAGATGTATTCATTGATTTGATTTAAGAGAGAGAAAGAGACAGACACAGAAAGACAGAGAGAAAGAGAGAGAGGGAGAGAGAGAGAGATCAAAGTGAGAGAGAAATATTGATTGGTTGCCTCCCATATGTGCCCCATTGGGGGATCTAACCCTCAACCTTTTGTGTATGGGACAACGCTCCAACCAACTAAGCCACCAAAGCAGGGCTCTTTTTCTTTTTTAATACTGGTAGTTTTTAATATACACATTTTATTAAAACATAGTAGAATAAGCATATCTCTATTTTACATGAAGAGAAAATAAATGACAGACTATCAAGAGGTCTTTACAATATTTCCAATAAGAGAACCATTGTATACAACTGCTCTTTGACCCATTTGTGTTCAGGAGGTCACAGGAGGTCATTCTTTGCATCATGCAAAGCGAAATGTGAGAAAGACATTCACCAAAATATTGGCAATGGTTATCTCTAGTGTTGTTATGAGAGATTTAGTTCACTTCTTCAGAAATTCTGATTTTTCCGAATTTTCTACCATGAGCATATGTTATAATAATAGCTTATAACAGGCTGGGTACCCCCTGTAATTTTTATAATATGTTATGACATAGGTACTATTATTATCCATATTTCACAGTTAAGGAAACTGGGACACAGAGAGGTTAAGTAACTTGCCCAAATAATGAATGGTAGAGACAAGATTTGTAAATGAATCAGAAAATGGTGAATAGTATTTTTAATAACACAATATATTCATGACCCCCTATTAAGTGCACAGTATGCTCCAGGCATTGTACTAGGCCCTGGGAGTTATCAGGATGAAAAGGATACAGCTTTAAAGACTTGACATACACACAAAAGTTTATGATCTAAGTCAATAAATTAGAGACAATTCTTCAAAAGTAGGGACATAGTCTTTTTCTTACTCAGTCCTGGCATAGAAGAGCTGGTTGATCTTATTTGCATTTGTAAATGGATAAATAGAATTTCAGTGCATCTAACTTTACTGATGAGAACCAGAGAGGTTGCTTGGCTAATGAGAATCACACTGCTACTTCATGGGTGATAAGAGACCGTTAGCCACCTGCTTCCTTCCCCTATGTATTGCATGAACTTCTCTAGAAGAGAAACTAACTCTGGGGTGAGGCAGGATAAGCAAGCTCTTCTGCTACGTCAAAGTTTCTGGTGTCACACTGATCTGTTCTGCATCACCAGGGCCTGAAGTGTCTCCTGTGAAGGCCACTCATGGCCTCCATGTTGCTTCATTGTGTGGGTGCTTCTCTGTCTTCATGTTACTTGACCTTTCAGAACTATGCAATACAATTGGCTATTTCCTTCATCTTGAGATACTTTTCCTCCAGGCTCTGGACAGCACAATGGCCTGTTTCTCTCTTACTTCATTGGTCATTTTGTCTGGTCTTTTTTGGCTGAATTCTCCTTTTATATCTGACCACTAAATGCTTGAGTTTTCAGGGATTAATCCTCTACTTAATCCCAACGAGGCACATTGTTCAAGGGTCATCTGATGCAAATGACACTCACAGTTAAATACTTGTTCCCCATCTTTTTTCTCAGTCCAAGATTCTTATATTCACATGCTTACGTAACATTTGCAGTTGGATGCCTACAATGCATCTCCAATTAGTTTCCCAAACCCAAATCTGTTTTTCCTCCACTTTTCCCCTTCTCAATAAATGGCATCAGATGCTGCAGTTGGTTAGTATAATAATTTAGGAATCATTCTGAGTGCTCCCTTCCCTGAACTGTCACATCCAATCTACCAATAAGTCCTACCCCCAGCTTGCAAAATATGTCCCCAAATCTATCCGCTTGTTTCATTTCCACTGTTCCAATACTAATTCTTGCTTGGACAGATCCAATAGCAACTGGTTACTTGCTTCTGTTCTTGCTCCTAATTCTTTCCTCACAAAACCATAAGAATTTTTTTTTTTTTAACAATGTAAACCAGATCTTGTCCCATATTATTTAGAATAAAATCTGACTCCTCACATAGAATATCTGGCATTTGCCAATTTCTCTGACCACACTCCTCCCTCCCCAGTTCCTGACCCCATCACCCTGCACTTTTTCCCGCCACCAGTGCCTTTTCACATGCTCTCCTTTCATCTAAAACATTCTTCCAGTGCTGTGCTGAAAATAGCTCCTACAAGCTCACCACAGCCAACCCCACACCTTTCTTCCTAGCTCTGAATCCAGTGATGTCCTGTTGGCAGCTGAAAATTGGCTGTGGTGTATTTTACACCGTGAAAATCAGGGCAAAGCTGGCATTTCAGAACCATTCAATACAATTGGCTCTTTCTTTCAGGGCAAAACTACAAATTGGGGCTTTTTTTTTCCCTTCCTTTTCTTGAGAACCAATTAATCATAACACCACTGCTCCTCCCCCGGCTCTAGGATTTAATTCAAATATTTACGTTATCAGCATAAACATTCCCTGACCACTCTACGTATATCCCAATAGTATTCTTTTCCTTGTCCTAGTCAATACCTATCTCATCACCTAAACTTCTTTTCTAACACTTGGCTATCAAATTTGTCCATGTTTGTTTATATGATGTCCTCTTCCACTAAAATGTAGGCTTTATGAAGGCATGGAGAATGTCTCTTCTCTTCTCTGCTATAGCTTCAGTACCTAGAATAGTGCCTGGCACCTAGTGGGTGCTCAATGAATACATGTTGACTTTTGAATTATAAGCCCCTGTCTTGCTCCCACCAGTTACCTTTATTTTGATTCTGGCTTGCTTTTTCTGGATTCACATCAACCGTGCCCTGCAAGCTCCTTCCCCAGCCCTACACTATTCCCCTTAGAAGGCATCATCACTGCCTGTGTCACAAAAATAGGGAGCATATCAGCGTGCTTCCCCATGCCTCCTGGCCTATATTTACATCTTTCTCCATTTCTTCCCACCCTGGAAAATGGTCTCAGCATTTTTTAACCACCTGATAGGTACATACAAAGATAGGTACCATACTGTCTTTGTCATTAAGGAGAAGACAGTCTGGGGAGGAACAGAGGTCCTCTTTTTGAGTTGCCTCCCACCTCCTGTCTACCCTTGGGTACTATTCTTGCTTAGTTATCCTCTTTCTCTGCTGTAATTTCATACTTCTTGCCCTCTCAGTCAGCTCCCTTCCCCCACAGCCTGTAATCATGTGCAAGTCAGGTCTGTTCTATAAAATAAGTAAAGAAGTTTATCGAGTTCCTGCTCTGTCAAGCTTTGGTGGCTCTTCCCTTCAAAGTTAACCTTTATGAGAACTATCAACAGACACGGTCCGTCCCGAAAGTATCAGCAGTGCAAACTGTTTTAATTATATTGACATTGGCTCAATACTTTTGGGACAGACTTCTCATACTGTTTCCACTTGCTTCTCTTCCAGCATTTCCTCTGGCCACTAAATGTGGCTTCCTGTGACTTGTACAGGTGCTTCTTCCAATACCCAGGTCACTCTGTGGCTCTCCATACCGCTGCTAAGCACTTTTTTCTTAAAACTCTCTTCTTTGGTTTATGCAACACAATGCTTCTTTGGTTCCCCTTCTACCTCTCTGGTAACTGTTTTTAAATCCTCACCTGAGGATATTTTTATTTGTTTTAGAGAGAGAGGAAGTGGGAGGGCGCACACACAGGATGAGACAAACATAGATTAGTTGTCTCCCATATGTGCCCCAACGGGGGACTAAATCCACAACCTAGGCATGTGCCCTGACCAGGGATCAAACCCACAATCTTTTGGTGTATGGAATGACACTCCAACCAAATGAGTCACCCAAGCCAGGGCACTCTGATCAATTTTTATACCACTTACTGAGCATATGAAGTAGGAACTATTATTGCATTGCTATCTTACTAATAAGGAAAATAACACCCATGAGGTTATCACTTGCCCAGGATAGTGGCAGAACTTCTATTCAGGCAGCTTGACATTAGAGCCCCAGGTTCTTGATCAATGTGCCCTAGTGCTTCTCTTCCCTTCTCACCCAACACCCCTCCCTGAAGCAACTTACTCATAGCCTTGGTTTTTCATTTTACTTTTTACCCTGCTTATTCTAAAATCCATGTTGTCAGGTCAACTCTTTCTCCTGAATTGCAAACCTGTCTGTAAAGCCCACTAATGTGAAAGTTGATTCCACACACTCACCGACACCTCAACTCAACCTGTTCTCCAACCTGCTTCTTTTACTGCAGTGTGTCGTACCTCTCTTCATTTAATTTTAACTTAACCAGTATCTATTAAATATCTATTACTGACAGGCTCCACCGGTGAGTGTCAGGAGATAAAAAGTGTTAGTCCCTACCATATAAGAACCTGCAATCTAATTGGGGCAAATATATATGTAAATAAGTAATTCAATGCAACAGTTTAATTGCTATGACAAGTGTAAGTATAGTTTGCTTCTGAAGCCTTAGGAACTGTATCTAATCTATTCTTGATTGGGCTTTTAAATTGTATGTGAAGAAGGTACAATTTAGATATAGCATAATTTGCATAAGGCATTTATAGAGTTTCTCATTTTATCTTTTTGAACAGGACAGAAATTATGCCAGAGATAACTGGGACTTGTTGATTAAGGAACTGATACAAATTTGAAGGGTCTTGAAAAACATGTCAGGGAGTTCCTTATGGAACTCTGACCATTGGAATGTTTTCATCATGGCTTAAATAAAGACATATAAAGGATATGTTTGCCAACTTTTCAGGTGAAACCAACCTGGAAGAGAGAACTAATGTTTTTTGACAAAATTGGCAAAAATTACTGAAACAATAATAGGTAGGAAGAAACAAGATGATATTTAAAAAGCAAAGTCCTACATTTATTATTATTATTATTTAAATCCTCACCCAAGGACATGTTTGTTGATTTTAGAGAGAGAGGAAGAGAGAAAGAGAGAAACATTGATATGAGAAACATCAATTAGTTGCCTCTTGTACACACCTCCACTAGAATTAAACCTGCAACCTAGGTATGTGCCTTGACTGAACCCACAACTTTTTGGTGTATGGGATGATACTCCAATCATATCAGCCACCCAGCCAGGGCCAGTTTTACATTTTAATTCCAAATACTGGATGATACAGATATGACTTAACTGCTTATGAACAACATTAAACTTGCAAGTACAAGTTAGTCAGAAGGCACGAATGCAACTTGGTTGCCAACACTTAAGTTACTAGTAAGACTACATAGAGGAAGGAAGGAAGAAGGGGATGTTGTGGGGTCCCCTGTGTCACATGAGTTTTAAGAACTACACAAAAGAGATAAATTGACAAATTGATGTAGGTTGACAGGTAGTTATGATGGTAGTGAGGAACTACTGAAGGAAACAAGAAACTTTATTTTGAGAAGACAAAGGCGAAGATGGAAGGAATGGCTACTGTATTCTGTGTAGGTCTGGGTGAAGCTAGATGGGGGAAGACTGACTCGGTAAAAGGATAAACTTCCTAATACTTAGAGATGACAATTTTGAAGAGGTGACTGTCCCATCACTGAAAGTTACAGGCAGAGGCTAGAAAATATTGGGTGGCTGCTTCATTTGGGTTGTTGGGCTCAGTAATATCTCACTGTCCTTCTAATGCCACATACCTTTGACCTTGGGAGGACCTGAGATGCAGAGAAGAGTCACCAAGGACAAAGTCTGCAAACAGCAAAGATCGGACTTTGTGTATGTGTGCCCAGCTGATGCGTGTTCTCTGCCAGACCATCTGTGCACACACACACACGTTAGCAGTCATTTTCAGCAGTGTTATCTTTAATCACAAATCATGTGACACGGATAAAATTGCACAAATACTTTTCTGCCCAGGTTGTCAACCAATAAAATAAATGACAGTGTATTAAAATGCCTAAATATATTTATATGTTTAAATAAGACCAGTTCAGAACACTTTTATAACCTGCTGTGAAAGACGGGGTGATTTTTAAAAATTGCTTGTTCTTTGTGAAGAGGAAAAGGAAATTAAATATACAGAGGGCTATTTAAACAACATCAAGGCTATGATTCAAGAAAACAAAAGGCAGGAAATTCAAAGTTGAGGTGCGATGTGCTATCCTTCATTCCAGCTGCTATGTCCGTTCATTGTGGCAGCTAAAAAGAAAATGGGAACCGGTTTAAAATATATTTACTTAACAATAAATATGGCAAAGATCTTTCATCCTATTTATGGAAGAAAGTATTAAACACTGACTCATCAGACTGTCTTAAAACATTTTACAAGTTCAGAAAATATTTGCTAATTCCTGTTTTCCTTACCATATGTAAATCAGCTGTGTGATTCAGAGGCAGATTTTCTTGCAATTGATTAAGTGACTCAGTTTGATTTCTCTTTGATTTCTAAGGGATCATGTCAAAATTAAATATTTCTAGCTAGCTGGTCCTGTTGACACACAGTTTCTGCACAAGATAGAGCAGAAACTGCAAAAGACAATGACTCCAGGGGGGCATAAAATAATGACACCCTTCTCTACCGCACTGTCACAAAGGGAGGACAGGCCCAATGTGTGGGCTCATCCACCTGCTGTTCATAGGATAAGGGTGTTTCTCTTGTTGGACTGACATCAACTGCTCATTTGGTCTCGCTGTTGTTGATTCGGCCTGAGCTCCCCATCTTGCTTAACAAAGGGATGGAAGAGCGCCTTTTTAGAAGCTATAGTTAGAAATGACATGGAAGTAACAACTCAAGAATCCTAAAACATGTGGAGACTACATCCAAGTCAAAGAACAGAAAGGACTGGTGTCAACCTGGAAGGACACATGGGCTGAGTTGTCCAGTCATAGGAATGGATTTGCCTTGGTCTACCCACAGCCATCACGTGGCTTCCCTGTCCCCCTAGCACAGTGTCCAAGGCCAATCACCATCCTTCATGACCAGCCTTTGAGGCTTCTTTCCCCTTGTTCTGCCAATCCTATTCTTCACATTCCTCACACTCAACTCATCTCACTTCTGACTTTGCCCACATTTTCAGTTCTGCTGCCGGGGACATCCTTCTACTCTTTTCCATCCAACTCCAACAATCCCTCCTCTGGGCCCAACTCGGATGTCACCAAGCCTTTTCTCCTCCTCCTGCCCGCTGTGGAGCAGGCGGCACACTGTCTTACTGTCACTTGATTCTGATGTCCTCACATGAGAGGCTCCTGGAGCATAAGACATTTGTCTTTCTCATATGTATTTCTTTTTTATCACATTGTACTTGTTTTCATATCTTCAATGATCAGTAGAGTAATGAGTGCACTTTAGATGAATAAATGAATATATTGCTAAAAAAGACCCAGTTTATTATCCTTTTGTAGTATTTAGTTACAAGCAAAACATTGACAATATGTTAAATGTTTTGTTTGGTTTTTTTAATTTATGGATTTTAGAGAGTGAGAGGAAGGGAGGAGAGAGAGAAAAATATCGATTTGTTTTTCTGCTTACTTAGTCATTGGTTGATTCTTGTATATGCCCTGACCAAAGATCAAACCCGCAACCTTAGCGTGTTGGGATGACTCTAACCAATTGATCTACGTGGCCAGGGCCTAAATGGTTTTTGTTTAAAATCATGAAATCAAGTTCTTTAAGGCAACACTTTCTGGACTTCATTTACTTTTTTCAAATACTAATATGTCCATTGAACTAATGCCATATGCTTTTAAAAAAGAATTCTTAGGAGGGCTTGGTATAACTTAGTGACATTGCAGAGCATGGAGCGCATGACCAGATGCCCACTTCCAGGGAGGACTTGCCACCCAGCCTGAGAATGCAGTCAGCAGAAGCCCCAAGTGGCTGACCACTAGAGGCTGTATCTGCTGCAGGGTCGTCTTGCGCAAGGCCTCACCTTCCCTAGGGATTTCCTCAGCCAATGACCGGGTGAGGTGGGAATATGAAGGTACTGCCCAGTGTGGGCCACTCTGCTGGGCCGTATTTCCCCAGAGCCTTCCCCCCTCCAGGTTGGCCAATACTTTGTTGGGTCTACACTGTGGTTTGACTGGTCCCTCTGCCCAGTTGTGCTTCCTCTCTTCTTCCTTTCACAGCTGTCACAGAATTTTCACCCTCAATTCTGTCTAAGCAGTTGCTTTCAGACAACACAACCTCTAACACAGAGAAAGACCTCAAGTGTATATTCCTAGTTGGCCAGGGGAGACTAAATTCAGGGACCTCAACTTGAGCTGAAATGCTCTAACCTTTTGGGCCTATAGTGTCATAACCCATCAAGCTTATATTAAGAAGGATCAGGTTGGAATAACAACTATTAGTTTTGAGTCACTGTGCAAACACAGGCAGAAGTAAATGTGAACTCCTCTATTATCTGAAGTTGTGCAAATTTAATCTAAACATGATTAAGGGAAATGATTGATAACTGTGATGGCATAATTTTTAAATTCCACATAGAAAGATACACTATAAATAAAGTAAAACACATGAGGTAAACTAGGAAAAATATTTACAACCTACATCACAAACTAATGGCTAATATTTATAATATTATATACATGTTAAGGATTTTTAAATTATAGGAATAAAGAAGAAAATATGCCAACAACCCTATAGGAAAGTGGGCTAGAGCTATAGACTGATAGCTATGGTAGAAATAGTTCTTATGCAAATGGTAGAAATAGTTCTTATGGAAAATGCTCAGCCCTACTTATGATAAGGACAGTGAAAATTAAACCATATTGAGAAATGGTAGAAATAGTTCTTATGGAAAATGCTCAGCCCTATTTATGATAAGGACAGTGAAAATTAAACCATATTGAGATATCATGTCTCATCGATCAGATTGGCAAAAATTCAAATTTGGTAGCAAAGTCTGCTGACAAGACTCTGGGGAATCAGGCACTCTCAAAAACTGCTGGTGGAAATACAAAAGGTTGAACCCTATGGAGATTTGGCAAGATCTAGGAAAGTTATGTATGCATTTGCCCTTTATCCTGGCAATCTACTTTCCCAAAGATACACCTGCTAAACTAAAAAAAGCAACTCATTGTAGCACTATTAGTAATAGCAAAAGACTGAGACAACCCCTAGCAACTAGCCATTGCTAGGGGATTGGTTGAATAAAGTATGCTATGTTCATTAAAGGAGCACTATGCAACTGTATAAGGGAATGGAGTGCCTCTCCGCACACCACTGTACTACAGTGGTGCAATCTCCAAGACATACTGTTAAGTAAAAAAAGGCCTAGCAAAGAAAAGTGTGTGTACCATACCACTTTGAGGATACACAAACACATACATACATATACATATATGTTTATATTTAAAACTTGAAAGATTATCATAAAATGTTTCAATTTTGTTTATTGAAAGGGAGGAAATAAGGGAAGAGAGTTATATATTTAAAATTTTTATTTTCTCATATAAATTAGACCTAGGAACCTTGTAAATATTTTACATAATTGTAAACCAAAATTAAAAATTTTTAAAGTCTCTAAAAATAAGCAAAAGCAAAATGAAACAAATGAGTCTAAAGATGCATCTAGTTGGTTGAAACTATTACCAGTGAGTCTAAAGCATAGTGATTTAACTATGCACTATTAAGGATAACTATTATCCTTTATAGTGTATACCCCAAGGCAAGCAAACAAACTAAAAACTAAAAAAAGATCTTAAGCTATTCTCAGTCAACTATTATGGTAATATTATTTCAAGACTACATAATATGGGATAAAGTAAATTAATAATAATGTCTCATTGGGGAATAAGATTTCGGATGTGGGAGAAAAGAAATACGGAGGTAAGAGCATTAAGGCAGAAACCTTATAGTCCTGAATGTGAAATGGAGGCATCTCTGTAGTCATGGTTCTTCCAGCTTGGTTCTTCTAGGTCAAAAAGACCTAGAGTTACTGAACAATTCAATAGCGTTGGGTACCCCTAGGGCCCAAGTGATTACTTACAAACAAAATTTCCCACTGAAAGGAACCAGGGCTTCGCAGAGAGAAATGGCTGATTCCAGGTCTGGGGCTGGAAATGTAAAACACAACCCTGAAATGTCTTGTCATAGCAAAATCAAAAATAGCTCTCAGCTACTATTGGGGTCATGTCAAAGGGCTTGGGAGACAATTAAGTGATCTCCCTTTGGGTAAAGAGGAAACGATTTGGGCACCAATAAGGATAGTAACCACGATGGAATAAAATGCATCAAATATGTATTAGTTCACGTGTTCATAAGATATCTACAATTCTTTTTTTATCACCTCTCAGTGTTAGAGAACCATTGAAAATTAAAATAAACAATCAAGTATTTATTTTTGATTTTTAAGCAAACTTCAGCTTAAAATGAATAAATATTAGAGGAGAAAAAGTATGCCTTTTAGAAATATCTCAGTTAATTACATGAAGAAGCTATAATCAAATTGGAATTTCACCAAATTGTAAAACCTAATGAAACAATGAATCTGGATGACAAATGTCAATGTCTGCTAACATCATAAAAAAGGGACAAC
>PVIW01001792.1:218766-265693 GCA_004026585.1 Noctilio leporinus
AAAAAAAAAAAAAAAAAAAAAAAAAAAAAAAAAAAAAAAAAAAAAAAAAAAAAAAAAAAAAAAAAAAAAAAAAAAAAAAAAAAAAAAAAAAAAAAAAAGGGACAACCAGAGTTTTTGCACCTCCTGACAGAAACACATAATTCCTATAAAGCAGTTTTGGAAAAAATTCAAATCTGCAGCTAACCAAGCCTCCTGATTTAACTACCAATTTAAAGGATAAACAGGGAAGAGAGCAACATGTGAGAGAACACCATGGAGATGCAATGAGCCAAATCCAGACTGTAGGATCTGTAAGTTAAACAATGTGGCTTCTGCAGCAAAACAACAACAAAGTGCAATTTTTAAAAAGCCATGAGGAAAGAATCTATGATTAAAAGAAATTTAATCATAGACTTAAGACTTATTAACCAATCACAAGGTATGGACTTTATTTAGATCCCAATTCAAAATTCAAACTTAAAAAATACACACACACACACACACACACATACACACGTATGTATCCTTGAATGTCCCATACATGGTTTGTTTATACACACATGCACGTATGTATGTATGTGTCTATGTGTGTGTGTGTTTGTGTGTGTGTAAACAAACCATGTATGGGACATTAAAGGATATTGGATAATATCAAGAATTACCATTAGGTTTCTTTGTGTATACTCTAAAACAAATAAATGGTGGTATTGTGATTATGTTTAAAAATAAATCCTTGTTTTAGAGATACATACTGAACTGTATAAATGAAACTTTAAGAGAATACAATAAAGTCAGAGCACAAGGTAACAATCTTCTTTGACAAAATTTATCCTTGGAAAATCCCTTTAATTTTCCATCATGTATGAAACAGAGCCTGACATCTTTAAATAAACCTAACAGTTTCCCTTTAATATTGGAACATATGAGTGTTTCTTTTTGCCAAATGAAAAAAATGGCATATATTTAGGAGTCAAATTGTATGAGAAATGTGCCTAATTAAATTCTAAAACTGTAAGTAGCACTGAGAACATGTAGTTGAACATATAAAGGTGAGATATGCATCTGCGTGACACCATGTTCAACAAAGTGTCCTAATCACTCAGGGTGGAAGGGAGAGGGAGTAGTTCAGACACTTGAACTACAGGGACTGAGGGAAAGGAATAGTCAGTGTGAGAGGCACCATTTGGCATCCCTGCCAGAGAGCAAAAATGGGTTTCAAATCCAGCCATCTGGATGGGTTAGAAGGGTCATTCATTCCTTCACTCACTTAGGGTTTTTTAAATTTTTTATTTATTATTTTTAGAGAGAGGGAAAGGGAGAGAGGCAGAGAGGGAGAGAGACATCAATGTATGGTTGCCTTTCACCTGCCTCCAGCTACGGACCTGGCTTGCAACTTGGTTATGTGCCCTGGCTGGGAATCGAACCATCGACCTTTGGTTTCACAGGCCAGTGCCTATCCCCTGAGCCACCAGTCAGGGCCTCACTTATGGTTTTTAAAAATCTTTTATTGAATGCTCTCTGCTAGATACTATTATAGATGATGGGGATACAAAGATGGACACATATTCTTGACCTCCATTTGTTCCCAGTTGATTGAGTATGGGGAACAAATAACTAGATCCATGATTACTGTGCAACTTAATAGGGAGTGGTAGGTAGAGATGTGCTCCAGAGGCATGGATCCCTAAGGGAGGAATGTATACATTATATAAGGGTGAGCAGACCTTGTTAGGCTTCCAAGAGGAGGTGATGGTTGAGATGAGCAAGGAGAATTTGTGACAGGGTGATTAATGGACCTGAGAGCAGTGAGGCATGAAACATCCATCTATCCATCCTTCCTTCCTTCCACCTATCCTTCCATCCACCTATCCATCCTTCCTTCCTTCCTTCCACCCATTCTTCCACCCATTCTTCCATCCACACATCTATCTACTCATTAATTTAACAAATACTTAGGCATGATGGAGGCCAAAGGTAATCTGCAGAAGGCAATGTTTGAGAAATTCAGACACTTGGCATCTAGGAAATAAACAGATAATAGACTTGGGCCCCAGGGCAGGATTTAAGATAGACAGAGAGGAAAGTGAGACCCCCCATCCTGGTAGTAGGTGTCCAGAAGAGAGTCACGGCAGCAGTTATTTAAACGAGGATTGAGGGCAGGGAAAGGCTAGCCGAGGTCTGACTTGCACCATGGAATCAGAGATGGCCTTCCTCCTTCATTCAACAAACATTTGCCGAGTGCTTACTATTTGTCAAGCTAGCTGCTGGGGTTACAAAGGAGGGCAGAGTTGCTGCTTACAGCTTGATTACCTCTTGCTGTCTCTCTGGGTCATAAAACATGTCACAGGATGGGCATTACTATGAGCCTGGGACTGTGGTCAGTGATTAGATGTTTAAAATAGCTTGGTATTAAGAACCTCTGCATGTGAATCAAGTGGCTCAGCTCAGGGGAAAGTCAGGGTCAGATTGGAAGCCAAACCTGGTAAGACCCACAGAATGGGATGGGGGAAATTGTAACCTGTTGAATCCCTGTTTTCACACTGACCTTTGTGTCCAGCCAGTGATAGGTATGAGTTGACTCTTGTTCCTCTACTGTTTTTAAGGTATTTAAATTTTTTTCTATTTTTATTGAATTTATTGAGGAGACATTAGTTAATAAAAGTATATAGGCTCAGTTATATAATTCTATAATACATCATCTGTGTATTGTATTGTGTGTTCACTACCCCAAGTTAAGTCTTCTTCCATCACCAGTTATCACCCCTTCACTCTCTTTTACTTTCTCCCACACTCCTTTTCCTCTGGTAATCTCCATACTGCTATCTGTATCTATGAAGTTTTTAACTTTCAATGTTTTTGCTTAATCCCTTTACCATTTTCACTTAGACACCCTTCCAAACCCCTCCCCTTTGACAGTTGTCAGTCTGTTCTCTGTATCTTTGAGTCTGTTTCTATTTTTTTTTTTTTTCTGATTTATGCTTAGCCTTGCTTTATTCTTACAAAATAGCTCAGCATCACCCCATACCTGAACCCATTCAGGTATGTATGTACTTATAAACTTCCCTTCTTGGTCAACTCCATGTTAACAACAATAACAACAAAACAATATTAACATTAAAAACATTGAGTTTCAAGTATTTGGGGTACCTTGGAGTTGTAAATTTGGAGGCATGAGGAAAGAGACAGATTTGATGAAAGAGTGACAATTTCTGATTTGTAAGGGTAAGGAAGTTTAATCTACAAATGCAATTACACTGTGTAATTATATTCACTCATTCACTCAACATGTGTTTCTATTTTGTTTGTTAGTTTATTGTGTTCATTAGACTCCACATATAAGTGAAATCATATGGTTATTGTCTTACTCTGACTGACTTACTTCACTTAGCATAATACTCTCCAGGTTCATCCATGTTGTTGCAAAAGGTAAGCTTTTCTTTTTCATAGCCTAGTAGTATTCCTTTGTGTAAATGTAGCACAGTTCACTTATCCACTCCTTTACTGCTGGACACTTGGGCTGCTTCCAAATCTTGGTTATTGTAAGTAATGCTGTAATAAACTTAGGGGTGCATATATTATTTTGAATTAATGTTTTGAGTTTTCTCAGATATATTCCCAGAACTGCAATCATTGGGTTATAAGGCAGTTTCATTTTTAATTTTTTGAGGAAACTCCATACTGTTTTCCACAGTGGCTACATCAGTCTGCATTCCCACCAACAGTGCACAAGGATTCCCTTTTCTCCACATCATTGTCAACACTTGCTGTTTATTGATAATAGCCATTCTGACAAGTATGAGATGGTATCTCATTGTGGTTTTAATTTGCATTTTTCTGATAATTAGCAACATTGAACATCTTTTCATATGTTTATTGTTAATCTCTATGTTCTCTTTGGAGAATTGTCTATTCAGGTCATTTGCCCATTTTTTAATTAGATTGTTTGTGTTTTTGATGTTGAGTTTTGTAAATTCTTTATAAATTTTGGATATTAAGCACTATCAGATGTATCATTGGTGAATATATTCTCCCATTCAGTGAGTTGTCTTTTTATTTTGTTGATGGTTTCCTTTGCTTTGCAAAAACTTTTTAGCTTGATGTAATCTCATTTGTTTGTTTTTCCTTTTGTTTCCCTTGTCCAAGAAGATACATCAGAAAAAAATATTACTACAAGAAATGTTTGATTTTACTGCCTGTGTTTTCTTCTAGGATTTTTATGGTTTTGAGTCTCACATTAAAGTCTTTAATCCATTTTTAGTTTATTCTTGTGTATGGTGTAAGAAAGTGGTATAATTTAATGTTTTTGTTTATATCTATCTAATTTTTCCAATACCATTTATTAAATAGAGTATCTTTACCGCATTGTATGTTCTTGCCTCCTTTGTCAAATATTAATTGACTGTAAAGTCATGGTTTTTTTTTTTTTCTGGGCTCTTTATTCTGTTCCATTGTTCTACATGTTTGTTTTTATACTAATACCATGCTGTTCTGATTATTATGGCCTGGTAGTATAATTTGATATCAGGGAGCATGATTCCTCCAACTTTGTTCTTTTTTCTCAAAGTTGTTGTTGCTAATCCTTTAGTGTTACCTTGAACACAGGCTGTCAGGGTGATCTGGGCTCTCTGTGAGCCTTTCCCATATGTGGATGAATGGCTGGTGGAAGAAGCACCCCCAGTGGCACTGAGGTGTTTACAAAGAGCTTTCTTTCTACTTTCTGTTTTCTACTTTCCCCTTTGAGATTCTAGCCTGACACTGTTCTTACTGCCCACTGTGGGTGGTAGAAGTTGTAGCATTGGTCAGGGCTCAGGACTGGCTGAGGATATTTGAATGCATGCTCTATTTTGGTGGCATCCCAATCCTGCTGAATGTTCTGGGGAGCTGTAGGAGGCGACATTTTTCTCACTCCTCCTATGTATGAAAAACCCAGCCAATTTCAAAAACTACCTCTTTCACAGAGCATTTCACAGTTGCCATCTATCCATCATCCATCCATCCATCCATCCATCCATCCATCCATTTATCTACTAATTCATTCAACAAATACTTGCCGAGCACCCACTGTGTGATGGACTCTTGGGATACAACAATGAAATAGCCTGTTGTGGTTTCTTCCCTCATGGGACTCCAGCTATAGGAATCTCTCCGGTTCCTTACCTACTATATTTCTCTTTGGAAAGTTAGTCTACCACTAGCTGTGGCTCAACCTTCTACACATTTATGTCTTGTTTCTCCAGAATAATTATAAATACAATGAAACCAGAATTATGTGTGATACTGTTCTGCTGTCTGTCATGGGGCAAATCCAGTATGCTACACTTTTAAATGAATGTGTTCAGGCTCAAACATTCTGCCCAGGTAGGAATGGAAAGTTTCTTTGATAACTGTACTGGGCTTTGAAACACTGACTCATCTCCTGCCTGGCAAATCCACAATGGCTGGTGGGTAGGGAGTGAGACATGAGATGCTTTGCATAACAATTGTGTTACAATAAAAGTGGGAAAAGTGAAAAGTCAGATATGACTCTGAAAGTCCTTGTTGAGGAACTGTGATGGCAGCAGTTTTCTCAGAGTGCCACAGGGCAGGTGACATCCTGCTGTGTCCCTGGGCACCCACTGCAATCTGATTGGTTCTGGCCCAGAAAGTTTCAAGTAACTACACGCTGAGATAGGGGAATAGGGTGAGGTGTCAACTTAGTCTTAATTATCAAAACTATCAAACTCGCATATCTTACAACTCATTAGAATCTCAGGTATTGGCCATCTTTTCTCACCTGTGAACTTAGGTTTTTTCCTAAACTGTGACCAGGGCTGGCCTTTAGCCAATTACATGTTAAAAAACTTGGGGTACCCTAAGCCTTTATTCCGTTTACTCTTCCTCCCCTCTTTCCACCGAAGCATCATCCCCTTTCTCACCCATGGTGCTACAGTCTTCATAAAGAATCTTAGCAATTTATTCACACAAGGTGTAAAAGACATCCATGGGGATAGTTATAATTTAAATAGGATCAAATCGCATGATGAGAAAAAGGGAGTCTACCAGTGGAAGCTTAAACACCATCACTCAGAGGTGGAAGAATGAGTACCATTGGGGGTCATACTAACTGCCAATGCTTAATGCTCATGCTCTTCCATTTCCTCCTCGCCTTTGTTATCAGGTAGCTCACGTGAAGCTCCACCCTTTTAAAAAGGCAGCCTTTTCATTTTCACTCCTGAAGAGAGATGAACTATAAATAAAGGGCATAATTTCAGATATTGCTTTTCCCCAAATGCCTGTGTTTGAAGAGTGTGATTGAGTGGGCCATTCATAGAACTAGCTAGAACTATTGAGGTTGTCCAACTTCAAAGCAGTTTCTTTTGCTGACTTGAGAGATGAACACATTTCATAAAACTGTTGACTATTCAATCTGGTGGACTTAGAGTCATTCCACTAATCTATGTGAATAATTCAAGCTAGTGTGATCGATTATCATTGACTGCTAAGATAATCATAAAATCGTGAAAGGAGTGGGCAATTCTATAAGGACTAGAAATCATTAAAGACTTATTGATTTGAAGCCTTGACCCTGAAAAAAGTCCCTTCCTCCATGAAGTCTTTCCTGATCTCCAATTTCTATAGAACTGACTACTCTTCTCATTTGGATCCTTGACTTGTTCTGAACACCGTCTCGTCTCTTTTATTAAACAGTGACTCCTTCAGGAAGAGATGAGACATTTGTATCCCCAGTGCATACAAAGTGTTTGTAACAAATGGGATACAAAAAACTATTTGTGAATGAATGAATAAATTTAGCCTCACTTCATTTGGGTGGGTGAACACATTCTTTGTGGACTGAATGTAAATCACAAACACATGCAGAAGGTTAAGGGGAGGGGTAAGGATGCTCAATCAATTTTACCTTCCCAGAGTATAGCTCAGATAAGCCATCAAGTGTGTTTGGACATGCATGGTTTGTCCAAGAGTTGTCAGAGCTCTAGGAACGTGTAGGAAGCACTTCAGCTATGGGTATTTTAGTGACTGTTTCTTAAGGGAGAAAACTCAGATTTAAAGTTGAACTGTTCTGTTATGGTTATACAAAAACCAGGGGCAATACTTCTGTTATTCAAAATAACAACTCATCGGCATAAAGATAGCTTCAGTCACGAAAGGATATTAAAACACCTTCTCTTGCCAAACACAACACGCAGCATGAGCCCAGATCCAATATGCTAAGACACTGAAAACAAACATGGTGGGCAGACAGACAGACAGACAGCAGACACATGGTGTGTAGCAGAGGCAGTTTTGGACAGCTCAGGCATCCTGCATCCCAGCCAAGTGGTAGAAAGTTACAGGATGTTTTTGCCTCTTTTTGGCAGAGGTGGGGTAGCTGCCTGTCCTCTCAGAGATGAGACCTGGACCTTTTCTCCCCCATTGTATAGAATGTACTGGGGTGACACTGGTTAACAAAATCATACAGGTTTCAGGGGCACAATCCCACAGCACATCATCTGTGCACTGTTCTGTGTGTTCATCACCCCAAGTGGGCCTGGACCTTTTTTGATAGTGCTGAGCACACATTCACTGAAAGCTGTTCTTGCCCCGGCATGGACCCTTTGGCCTCAGAGAAGCTAGGCCCTCCAGAGCTACCTCAGAGTGGTTCCAGTGCCCATTGGTGGGCCGGTCCTCTCCACCAGCCTCGCCCAGATCAATCTGTGGCTGGGCTGACTGCGGTGATGCCAGGAGAGACTACACCAGCCACTTCCCTCTCCTTCGCATGGAGGGTTAAATTTTGCTGGGGTGGGAGAAAAAGAAACTCCATAGCGGAGAAGAATATCAGCAGTTTTGAGGTATGATGGGAGCCACCATCAACCAGCGTCTACTCTGTGCCAGACACTGTGTAACCCTATTTAATTGAATCCTCAAACAGTCTTCAGCTCATTTTTACAGATGAGGAAATGGGTTCAGGGATGTTAAGAGCCCACCAGCTCATTCAGCTGGTAACAGGCCACCCCCTAAGATGACGTGTGTCTGTCCTGCTGCACTACATAGTCCCCTTTCTGAGACTGTTTAGTCCAAAGATTCCCTTAAGATGTGCCTTTGTTTAAAGAATGTGATTGAATGGGACATTCATAAAATTAGCTACAACTATTGAGCTTGTCTGATTTTAAAGCAGAGTTTCTTTTGCTGACTTGAGAGAGAAATACATTTCATAAAACCATTGACTATTCAATCAGGTGGATTTAGGGCCATTCTATTAATCTATGTGGATAATTCAAGCTAGGAAAGTAGTTACAGTGTGATCGGTTATCATTGACTGCTAGGATAATCATAAAATCATGAGGGAGTGGTCAGTTCCCCTAGGTCAAAGGGCAAGAGGAGACGAGAGAAGAGACGTGAGAGGAGGCGTGAGCCCTTCGCAAAGGGCCACCATGGGGATGGGAGCAGGCTTGGAAGCAGGACTCAGAGTTCAAAAGAATGGCTTCAGTGCCATCTTCCTCCTGCTTGTGGGATGGACTTTGGCTTGAAGTGATTAAATTAGATGACAAGGATGACCTCAGGAAAAGGACTCGTCTTTGGTAGGGGGTGCCTTCCACTTATTTAGACACTCCTTTTGAACCAATTTTCATAGCATTTAAACATTTATTTACCTCATATAAATTATGATAGGGAGCAAAAAAGGGATGGATGTAATACAACAATAAAATTTAAAAAGAAAAAAAAAAGAATAATACAACAAAAAATAAAATAAAATAAATTATCATGATATAATTTTTCTTTACAACAACATACCCTTCACTGTGCTAGGGAAACAATGCCTCATAATGGGCATACTTAGGTATCAGGTATATTCTGAGCATCTACTTACTCACTGAAAGGGGAGATTGCATTTAAAAGCTGTCTGTTGAAAGCAACAGTAAAATGATATAAGCCTTAATCTCATGTTTCTTCTAGCATGACATTATTTAAACACCATGGAAAGACCCATGTTGGTCACTAGGACCAGGCAGCAAAAGGATGACAGGTAATAAATGACTTTCCAATTCTTACTTCTGTCTCTTATTAGAACTTTTCTGTCTTAATTATTATCCATATGCTTTTAGTTGATAGTTGGTATTACCAGTGGGTTCTTATTTCAATATCCTCAATGTATTCCCATTAGGAAACTATTTTTACTGTTCACTGTAATTAGAATGTTAAAGTTTCCTATGCAAGAAAATTAGCATTTCCCCCCATAGTTTAAAAGAAAAAAAGAAAGCAAACTCATTTTAAAAAGAGAGAGAGCACAAACTCAATTTGTGCTCCTGATTTGTGGTGACATTTTCAAGTTCATTTTTAAAGTACCCATTACCCAAAGGCCTCCAGGACATGTCTATATTATAAAATATAGTTAAATTAATTTCAGTTATATTTATAGTACTTTTATATCTAGTTATGTTAGATTGTGTTTAACTATGGTTAAATTACACAAACAACAGTTAAGTGAATTATGGAAGCTAGAAGATAAAATCCTCATGAGAAAGAAAGCTAGGGAAATTGAGTATCTGGGAATCTCTCAACCCTGCAGAATAAGAAGTGGGAGGGGAATGAGCAGATGAGAAATCTCTAGGGATTGCATCCTTTTTTCTTTTCTTCCTGAAAAGGCCAGTGAGAACAAGTGGGAGGAGGGCTTTTAAGACCTGGGGTGCTATGTCAGGAATCTAAGGACAACCTGCTCTCACAGGCTGAGATGCCACTCAATCTATACCTGTTGATTTCATTGAAAAAGATGGGTCCTGCCAGTGCTCAAGTTCAAAAAAATGAACTTCTTGCCTTAAAGCAATACTTGGAATTGCCCCTGGATGCAGCAAAAAAAAATGCAGCCTTTGGAGGGCAAGCTGATGGGATGGAGATAGCTGGTAATTAGACTGCTCTGAAATAGTTCTTGTTATAGAGCTCTTATTTTGACGCCAATCAATGCATCACTCTTCCCCTTTAAACTTTCTCCACTTCCTACGCACACCAAATCACAGTATGACCTTTAACAGCCTCTCAGGCCGAAATCCCCTTTTCCTTGGCTTGTCTTTGCCCTGTCATGTGTCCATTCTCTATAATAATAATGTATTGATGTTGGCTCCTAGGGTCATGACGAGTTCACTATGACACCAACTATTATAACCAAAGGATTACTTGAAACAACTCTCTTTTGCAAGGAGTCCTTCTCAGTTTGGAAATAATAGATGATAGATGTTAGGTTTAGGGAATCAGGTGGATGATTAAGGCTCATTGCTAGAGCCTCAGATGGCCTGTGTGAGAGCATCTGCTCCCCAGTGCAAACCCCCCCCCCCCCCCACAGTACACACACATTGTACACACACAGATGGCGGCCAAAGCTGTTTTCCCTTGACCAGAACTACTTGTTTCTTGCCTTCTCCCCTATGTCTGGATCCATCCAGAAAATATCCACCCGTCTTTCTAGACTCCAGCTCAAGCACTGCTTACTCTATAAATCATTCCCGGCTTTCTCCATCCCCCTGTGCTGGTGTGCATTTCTTTCCAAGTCCTTGTTCAGTGACTTGGGTGTCTTGAAACCAACCATGCTGGGGATCTTTATACCAAGGAAATCAGCAAATGATACAAATAAACACTTTTTAAAAAATCCCTGAAGATCTAGTCTTTATATATTTACTAGCACCTTACCAGATACCACCCAGTTGGGTATTCACAAAGGAAAAGAAAATACTCAATGGTAGTAGAGCAAGGCTTCTAACAGGAACTGAAATTGACTGCTGGGACAATGGCAAGCTGCAAATAGCTCGCCTAAGGACACACACATGCAGCTCCTTCCTACTGAGTCCAGTCTGCCATTTCTCCATGCAACTGTGGAGTTTTTGAGTGAGAGGGTGGCAGTTCCTGTTCTGCAACATTAAGAGACGACATGTGCTCCCTAGAAAGACACTCCTGGAAGCCAGTGGGACAAGCTGGCATTGAGGGGCTCTAAACCTGCTCTGTTGTGAGGAGTAGCCAGGAGGTGCGGGGAGGGAGGCAGTTGTAACCACTACCCAACCAGGACAGAAAAACCCAAATATCTGAACTTTTGACCTCTCTGTGGCTAACAGCCTTGAGCTGAGATAGTCTTTAGAGACAGAGTGTTCATCTCTAATCTGTGTTTTGTTATTAGTTTTGCTTCCTTAGCTGGAGGGAAGATTGTGGCCCGGAGGGTGTGTGTGGTGGGGGGGAGAGACATGCTGCTCTCAGGGAGGTGCCAGGAAAGCTTTCTGGGAGCTCAGCCATCACTGAGTGATCGGACAAATGTCACATTTCAACAAGTGAAGCTCGGGAGAGTTATCCGGATATGTTTCTATCCCGAGTGAAAAAACACTACTAATCCCTGAACAGGGAGTTGATAACAGATACCAGGAACTTACCCTTTGCCACTGAGATTCTCCAATGAAGGAATCAGAGATCAAGCTTTTTGAAAGGTGATGAAAGTTAGGACTTCTACAAAATATGCTTAATTTAAGATACATAAAAATGTTGCCAAGGGAACTCTGGTGAGACCTTTCCAAAGCCTCCAGGTACAAAAATGAAAAAGGGACCCAAGATAGGTAGAATTTCAACTGCAGTCAGAGGTTGTCAGAAATAGTACATCCTTAATGAACTTGACTTGGGGAGGGATTGTGATAGTCACAAAGGTTGGTATTTCTAATAAAAATAAAATTCTATGAGTAATACGTGGCCCTAGTAGTATTTATTTTCAAAGACTCAAAGAGCTGTTTGTATATTTTCTTTTCTTCTGTGTTCCTCAAGCCAGTTAGTCATGAAACGGTCTCCCCACTGTCTTGTTTTGTTGTTTGCCTTCAGTCTGATAGTCGGAGCTCTGGCTCTGGGGAGGAGGCCAGGGGATGATCTGCTTCCCAGAACTTCCCAGAACTAGCTTTCAAATGCTTTTCTTTCCCTTTGGTTTGTGACTATCATTAGCAGGGTCACAGGCAGGGTTATGTTTTTGAGAAATGCATTCTCTTCTACCCAAGCGGGTCCTACCTATGAAATAGCCCTCTTGGCCTTGAAGCAGAGGTTCAAGACCTGAACTGCTCATGAGCAGGGCTCTCCAGGGAGGATAAGTCCCAGCAGTGGTCCTTGAGAAACCACGAGAGAATTTCAGCAGGTCCTTTGGGTGCTCTGAGCCTTGCCTCCTCATCTGCCTGTGAGCCAGGCCTTCTGGAAGCTGCTCCAGGGTCTGCAGCCAGCTTCCTGTGCCTGGAACCAGACGATCCCAGAGCCGCAGGCTCCCAGTGTGTCTGTGGCAATTCTCCCCACTAGCGCTTTCTGAAACATGCTTTCTGCGCTCCGCAGGCCACCACAAAGGGGTATTATTAAAAACACAAGAGACAAGCAGATAAAGAAACTGAATATGGCAATTAAAATACCAGGCAGAAACCAGAAGAAACCATTCTCAGACTCCGAAGTCCCTGGACCCATACATCCCCCAAGGAGCTCCGGAACATGCTACCCAGGCTGAAAGGAACTTCTTGTAGTAAATCCCAGAGCACAGCGCTCACAGGGAGCGGAGACATGGTTCTTGGCTTGATCAAGGTTTCTCACCGAGTTATCTGACATTCCCAGCTCCATGTACTGTAGCGCGATAATGGCTGGTGAACATTCACAACACTAGCTGCCCTTCAGTGGGTCCTTGTTTGACATAGCAGCAGGGTGATCTAAACCTTAACCTCATGTTTCTACTGGTACAACAAACCATTAGGTGCTTTATTTTATTTTTTTATCTTAAGAACTCTCGAAGACAAGCATGAGTTCCCCACTTTACAGGTAAAGAAGTTAAAGTTTAAACACATTGAGGATTATTTATTTATTTCCTTGCCTTATGCCAGGTACTATTGCTAAAAGCTTCACACCAATGGCTTCATTTATCCATGTTCATTTAACACCAAATGCCAAGTACTTCTCTCAGTGCTTTTGCACCTATTAGCCCACTTAATCCTCCCAACAGCCCTAGGAAGTAGGTGCTGTCATTCTGTCCACTTTTCAGATGGGAAAACTGGAGCAAAGAAGTGAAGGGCTTTTCTCAGTAAGTGGTTGAGCTAAGAATTGAACCCAAGCATCCTGACTGTGCAACCCAAGTGCCTAAACCACTTGGCTATGCTGCCTTTCCCTGTGGTGGTCCTGTCAGGTGGGTGCATATTGTTATACCTCTTTTCAGACAAGAGCACTTGCCCAAGAAACCCCAGGAGAGCAGATATAGATCTCTGGGAACCCAGCACCCTGTTCAAATGGCCTTGGGGAGGCAGGGGAGTGCCTCCCCATTAGGCCCTATGAGGTTCAGATATTTCAATCTAGTCAACTGGATTCTAAAACTTGGGGTGGGGCCTCCAAAAAGTTTTACCGACCATGTGTGCATAGAATGAAGGACTCTGCTTCTATAGTCAGTAACTTTCCTTGGCTAATTCAGAAAATTGATGAAATATCACCTAAGAGGGGACAGGGACGCACATGGAGCAGGTGGCCACTAAGACATTTCTTTATCCTGATTATAACATTATCGAAATTTTTGCAAAATACCGCTTGTATACATGTGGCAATGCTGTTTATTCCTATCATTTGGTTTTATTGTATTATTATATGTTATACATTCTAGCCAACGTGAAGACAATATTTTAGCATTGCTATTGATATCAGTTTCTCTGAAATTCTTTCCTGTTAAAAAGTCCATGAAAGCTGATAAATAACAGGTAGAGTGCTAGTTTTACCTGAGGGATGGTTTGAATATAAATAGTTCTGTAAAGCAGAGAATATTTCAGGGCAGGAAAACAAGGTCACAAAGATGATTTCTACAAAGTCCCAAGGAGCGCACTCCTCCCGGGGTTCACCTTGTGTCACTGCCCCCTTGAGAGTAGGCTGCATGCTTGACTCCCTTTTAAGAAACAGAATTCAGTAGAAGTGATGGGGTGGCCTTTTCAAGATTAGGTTATAAAACAACCAGGGCTTCCATCTTGGGTGTCCTCCACTCTCTTAACCACTCACTCTGAGGAAAGCCAGCTGCCATGTTGTGAGTTGCCCTGTGGAGAGGCCTCTAGGCAAGAAATGTGTGTCTCCATCCAATAGTCAGCAAGGATCCGAGGCCTTACCGCAGCCATCTGACTGACCATCCCCAGTTGATACCTCCTGAGGGACCCTGAGTCAGAGGCACCCAGCCAAGTGGCACCCAGAGTCCTGGCTTTTAGAGATTGGGAGATAAGAAAGATTTGCCATTGTAAGCCACAGAGTTTTGGTGATAATTTGTTTAGCAGCCCTGGAGAATCAACAGAGCAAAGGGGGAAGAAAGGATAGGCTCTGGAGTCAAGCAGAATTGGACTAAAGCCTAACTGGACTAATATGACAGTGGACAATAACAATGGACAATTTAACCTCCGTAAGCCTCTGTTTTCTCAACTATGAACTGTGCTAATAGCAATGGCCTTGCAGGACTGTTGTCATTATTCAATTGAATAGCATATATTAAGTGACTAGTGAAAGACCTAACATATATTGCATGCTAATCTGATATTTCATTTCGCTTTTCTCTTCCTTCATGTTTTAATCCTTTCTTTCTTTCTCTCTTCCCCTCCCTCTCTCTCTCTTCCCTTTATTGGACAAAAGGGTATTTGAAATAATAATGAGAATAGAACATTTCATTTAAGGAGATAAGATATAGCAAACTTTCAAATATTGAGAAGCTATCACTTGATCTAGAGGTGGGGCGAGAAGGGAGAGGTGGGGGAAAAGGAAGAGAAGTCACCCCTGAAGGTCCATCGTTTACCAACAGTTTTGCTTTGCTGATTTCATTACAGGGAGTGGATTTAAAGCTATGCGGTGTTTAGCTACCCCTCCCACCAAAAACGGGTGGTCTCAGCAGGACGGATAAAGAACAGTCTTAATTTGCTGTGATCTTCCCCAGGTGTAATATACACAGTGTCTTCTATTAACGGTCTTCAAAGCTACCTAATTTAATTTTTTTCCAAGGAAGAATAAAACCCAGGAAAGGGCAATAAGGAGGCTCAGCAGCCTTTGGCAGTTCCTGTGGGAGGTACAGCAACCTCACGTTCCCAGCAGAAAAAGATCAAATGTCTGAAACAAAAGTGCTTATTAAAACCTAGAATTGTAGGGCTAGGCTGTTCCGTTTCTTCACTGTACAGACGAGGAAGCTGAGGCCTGCAATGCTGTTGGTCCCCAGGAGGCAGGTAAAGAGCAGGTGAGCCTCCTGGGGGGCAGTGGCGCCTGGATACTTTCCTTTCTGTGGATGTCAAGAGTGTTTGCCTGGTCCTGGGAGGACTTCCTGTAAGGCACTGGCTTGAGCTGGGAGCAGAATGGTTGGTGTGGAGAGATGGGATGAGAAACACCCCAGGAGAGTGGAGCCCAAATGACACACAATCCTAGCCAATTACAAATGGAAGGCAGGTGAAAGTAAAAATGAAGGAAACTAGACGAGAGGATAAAAGTTTGAGCTCTGAGTGGTCAAAAGCAAGAAAGATATCTGGTGGAAACCTTTTATGAAGGCAAGGAAAGAAAAGACAGGTATTTGTCAGGATCAAAGGAAAAAGAAGGGTTGTCAGCAATGGGAAGGGGAGGGAATTCGAGGAGGGGGTGGGCATTCTGAGGGCAACTAACATTTCTGGGGTGTACCAGAATGAAGGGATCTGTTCCTAGTATAAAGCCAGGAAATTTTCTTGGCTAATTTAGGAAATTAATGAAATACCACTTATGAGGGGACAGGAATCACATGGGGCAGGTGGCCACTGCGGTATTTCTTTACCCAAATTACAACATTATAGGAATTTTTGCAAACTAGGGTTTGTATAAATGTAACAGCGCTGTTTATTCCTGTCATTCTTTCAAGACACAGTGTTTACATGTATATTCACTTATTTCATTCTCACAATGGGTCTGTGAGGCTGACAGCAGGTCACTACTTTTAGGCTCTAAGAATCAGTGATGATCATGGTCTGACAATTACAGAAGCCACATGACATCAGTTATAAAAGGAAAGTGTTGAGCTCAGAGCCAGAGTTGGGTTCAACTTCCAGCCCAGCTACTTCTGCCCAGGGTTGCCCAATAGGGTACCTTCAGGGCACACAGCTTAAATTTTCTGACTCTCAGTGACAGCCATAAGTTCCTTTTAACTGAGAGTTTGTTTAAAGCATGACATATGCTGAGAATCCTGGAAATGGCCTGAGAACCGCCTGCTAGTCCTGTGGCTGTTATCCATTTGACCTTGAACCTAGGTATCAAAATGCCTAAAGTCAAGAGTGGAAGAAATGATCCCTTCCAGTGAAGGGATCATTCACTGGAAGATTCCTTGCAGTGAAAAAGTCCAGTTAATGTCTTCTTTTTTCCCCCTGAGCTAAGCCTTCTATTCTATTCAGATGCTTCTGAACCAGGAATAAATAAATATAACTTTATGCTATAATTTATAGCACATATAACCTGCTTTTGATTATGCAATTTGGATTTAGAATGAGAAGTCATGCAGTCTGTAGTGATGGAAACAGGATGGGGAGGCTGTGAATAAAACTAAAGCCTCATACTCTTCTCTGTGATATCAACAGACAGAGCTTAACATTGAAAGGTAGAGACTCCCAATCCATGAATGTTATCATAGAGATAAGCAGATAAATAATAAAAGATTCAACTGAAGTCTTGAAAGGGTTTCAAAAAGAGGTCTGTTACTCTTTGTAACATTATTAGAAATATCAACTGTTTGCCCTTCAAACTCTTTGAATGTTGATAAAAATTCAAACTGAAATGAAATAAAATACTTTCAAACAACCCAAAACATAAAAACTTGTTGGGTGAGAGAACTGAACCTTTGGTGGGAGTGCGGACAGAGATTGGATGAGGTTACTATTAGTGAATATGGGCCAGGACCATGTGAACACTGGAAGTCAAGATGAGAATTTTAGTCTTGATCCTGAGATCTGCTAAAACCCCAGAAATAATTTAAGCAAAGGCATGAAATGATTGGATGTGCAGTTGGAAAATGACAACCTGACTTCCCATAAGACTAGGAACTCCAAGAAAGAGGGACCCAGGCAGATGCTGTAACCATAGCATCCACAGATAGGGACTCTCAATTAATCGATGAATGAATGGAAGTCCATTTCCTTCCCTATATCTCAATTTCTTCATCTGTAAAATGGGGACAATAAACCTATTTCCTATCTTTTTGGCCCTTTAAGAAAAAACCTGCTCCCAGGAATATTGGGAAAACAAATGATGTAACAAATATAAACTATCTTGAGCATTTTACGAAGCACTGTTCTTTAAAAAAGGAGTAGCAAAAACTTTCTGGTAAGTTAAAGAGTAGCACATCTGTAAATTAAATAAAATATAAATATTTGCTCTAGTTTATGATAGTAGAAGTATCCAGAAGGAATTAGGGAAGGATTGAGAGATTCCACCCCAGAATGGGAAGGTCTTTGAAAACTTGACCTCTTGAAATTGTTTTTCCATTTGCACTTAAAAATATTTAGACAGCCCTGGCTGGTGTGGCTCAGTGTATAGGCACCGGCCAGTGAACCTGAAGGTTGCTGGTTCAATTCCCAGCTAGGGCACATAACCAGGTTGCAAGCCAGGTTTCCAGCCAGGTCCATAGCTGGAGGCAGGTGAAAGGCAACCATACATTGATGCTTCACTCCCTTTCTTCCTCCCTCCCTGCCCTTCTCTCTGAATGAATAAAATCTTCAAAAATCTTTTAAAAAATAAAAATAAAAATATTTAGACAGAAATCAGTATTTTTTTTTCCTGTGGAGCACACTACAAATGCAGCCTAGTCAACTCGGATGTCAGGAAAGATATATATATATATATATATATATATATATATATATATATATATATATATATGTATGTATATATATATATTACATGCATATTTGTAACGTTAGTCTGCTTTGTAAAGAAATTTATGTAAGCAGTAGGAGTTTGTCATAAGCAATAAATTTTTTTATGTGGCTTCTTTCCCATTCTTTCCAAAGGGATTTCTCAGGATTTTTTTTTCCACAACTCAGTTTCAGACTCAGGAGAGTCCCCAATGGGGACTTTTTCCCAGCCACTCTCCTGTGAGCAAAAGACTGCTGTTCCCAGGATGCTACTTGCTGATTACCAGAGGACTTCCAGCATCCATGGGCTTTTGCAGGTTGGCAGCTCTGGGAGTATTGGGCAAAGCATTCCCATCACATGTTATTAGTGACTCTGAATTCAGGTGTTCACGGAACAGGAAAGTTCATAGAAATGTTGAAGTTCTTCTGGGAGGTTACTGTGGAAAAGGCCGGCCTCACACCCTGGAGGCCAGGGTCCACCATGGAGTACACTTTGAAGTATGGGAAGGCCTCCCTTGCCTCACTCCATCACTTTCTGGTTAAGCTGGGTACTTTTAACCTACAGTTTGCACTCTGTGGTGCCTGAAAACTCTCACTTTTCTTTTTGTTGTTATTGTTGACAAGGCCAAATAACAGTGAGCATTTGTTAAGTTCTTACTATGTCTGAGGCTGAAACTCTGGTTTACCTCCAGTGACAAATTTTATGGGGGAAAAAATCCAATAAGCAAATACCTTTATTGAATATTTAAAAAAACTATTTAATTCTAAAAAAAATACTTTCAATAAAATAAAAAGGATGATGGAAATTTTTGGACCGTCTTAACAGTACCTGTAAGAAACTGTCATACTAGAATTTACAATAGAAAATTCTTTTCTCCTTGTAAAAATTTGCTAGTGTTATTGAGTCTTATCTTTATATTTGTTCTCAGATGTCCAGTATGAATCAGCCAGGGAGTCAACCTTAGACAAAAGTGTTCCTGTATTGAATGCTGTTACATAGGTATGCAATGACTTGCCCGCACAACGGACATTTCTTGAGTACCTACTGTGTGTCAGACATCATGACAACAAACAAATGGCTACATGCTAAGCAGAAAAAGACAGAGACATAGTCCATGCATTTAAAAAAGACATGGTATAGTGGAGAAGACAGGCATGAAAAATAGCTAATTGTAGAACAATATGATCAGGGCAGTAATAGAAATAAGCACAAGGCATCATGGGTCCTCCAAGAAGAGGCACCTAACAAGCCTAGTATAGAAAATTCAGTTAAGAGACCTCTGTTGTCTTTCAGATACTTCCCAGAAAGAGCTGTTTAAATTCTGAGATACTAAAAAAAAAATTTTAATAAACTTTATTTTGAGATAATTTTAGATTAACATGCAGTTGCAAGAAATAATACAGAGAACCTGTGTACCCTTTACCCAGTGTTTAGTCTACTAGTACTACCAGTGCAAAATACCACAGACTGGGTGGCTTAAATCACAAAAATGTATTTTCTCATACTTACGGAGGTTAGTAGTTCAAGGTCAAGGTATCAATAGATTTGGTGTTTCCTGAGTGTTCTGTTCTTGGCTTGCAGATGGCTGCCCACCTTTTGCTGTGTCCTCACATGGCCTCTTTTCTGTGAGCAAACTTTCCGGGAGTGTCTTCTTCTTAGAAGGACACCAGCCTGATTGGATTTAGGCTCCACTCTTATGAACTCATTTAACCTTACTTACCTTTTTAAAGAGTTAGGGCTTCAATGTGTGAATTTTTAAAAAATTTTTATTTATTATTTATTTTAGAGAGAAGGGAAGGGAAAGAGGCAGAAAGGGAGAGAGACATCAATGTATGGTTGCATTTCATCTACCTCTGGCTATGGACCTGGCTAGAGACCTGGCTTGCAACCTCATTATGTGCCCTGGCTGGGGAATCTAACCAGCAGCCTTTGGGTTCCAAGGCTGGCACCTTATCCACTATGCCACCAGCCAGGGCCAACTTGTGAATTTAAAGGAACACAATTCAGTCCATCACACTCAGTTTTCCTTAATGATACCATGTGGGAAAACTGCAGTACTGATATCACAGCCAGAATAATGACATTGGTAAACAGAATCAAGATCCAGAATATTTCCACCATCTTCACGAGGATCACTTGTGTTGCCCTTCTGTAGCCGCCCGCATTCTCTTCTCTCCCACCCCACAGCCTCCCCAACCCCTGAAACCACTAATCTCTTCTCCATTTCTATAATTTTGTCATTTCAAGAATAGTCCATGGTATGGATGTAGCACATTTTCTTTAGCCATTCTCTTGTCGAAAGACCCCTGGATTGTTTCCAGTTTGGGGTACTATGAATAAAGCTACTATGAAATTTTGTATACAGGTTTTCTGTCCCCACTTTTCAATTCTTTGCGGTAAATGCCCAGAGTGTGATTGCTGGGTTGCATGGTAGCCATGAGCTTGGTTTTTAAAGAAACTCCCAAACTGTTTCCCTGATGACTGTACCATTGTGCATATTCACTGGCAGTATGTGAGTGATTCATTTCTCCACATCCTTGTCATCATTTGATGTTGTCACTACTTTTTACTTTAGTCATTCTGATAGGTGTGTAGTTATTGTGGTTTAAATTTACATTTCCCTAACGACTGATGGATAGAACAACTTGTCACATGCTTGTAATCTGTACAGCCTCTGAGGAAATGTCTGTTCATGCCCTTTGCTCATTTTCTAATGGATTGTTTAGTTTTTTAAGGTTGAGTTTCAGAGTTGTTTTTGTTACTAGTCTTCTGTTAGATGTGTGGTTAGCAAATATTTCCTCTCATCCTGTAGCTTGTCTTTTATAGTCTCATAACAAGGTGTTTTACCAAGCTGTTTTAATTTTGATTAAATCCATTTAATCAATTTTTTCTTTTATTGATCATGCTTTTGGTGTCATGTCTAAAACTTGGCCTAACCCAGAGGCTAAACACTTTTCTCTTTTTTTCTATAAGCTTCATAGTTTAACATTTTACTTGTAATGCTCTAGTCCATTTTGAATTTATTTTTGTAAAAGGTATGAGAGTTAATCAAGGTATTATTCTATCCTTTGATGGCCAATTGCTCCAACATTGTTTGTTAAAAAGGCTACCTTTCCTTTATTGGATTGGTTTTGAACTTTATCAAAAATTAGTTTGGAACATTTGTTTGGGTCTATTTCTGGGTTTTTGTTTTTGTTTTTTTATTCCCTCACCAGAGGATATTTTTTTCCTTATTGCTTTTTAGAGAGAGAGAAAAGGAGAGAGAGAATCATCGATTGGTTGCCTCCTGTGTGTGCCTGGACCAGGGAACACCCAGATTGAAGACCAAACCCGCAACCAAGGTAGGCGCCCTGACCAGGGATAGAACCTGCACCTTTCGGTACAGGACAACTCTCCCACCACTGAGCAGGGCTCTTGGTTCTTTATGTTTTTCTATTGACCTGTGTGCCTCCATCTCCACCAACACCACACAACATTAATTATTCTAGCTGTATAATGAGTCATGAAACTGGGTTGATGGATCCTCACATTTTACGCTTCCTTTAAAAAATTGTTTTAGCTATCCTAGTTCCTTTGCATTTCCATATGACTTTTAGAATAATCTTGTGTAGATTCACAGAAAGTATGGCAGGGAACTTAATATGAATTACATTAAATTTGTGTATCATTTGGGGAGAATTGACCTCTTTACTAGGTTGGGTCTTCCCATTCATAAGCATGCGATGTCTCTCTATTTATTTTGATTTTTTTAAATCAATATTTTATAGTTTTCCATATGTAAGTCCTATACCTACCTATTAGATTTATGCCTAAGTATTGCATTTTTCTTTCTGAGTGGTTGTAAATGATATGGTGTTTCTAATTTTAGTATTCATGTGTACATTCTTAGTATGCAGAAATACAGTTAATTTTTGTGTATTTAGTAATAGACTTTGATGAATACACATATTTGTTCCCTGGGAGATTTCTTTTCTTGGTTCCTTAAATTGTTCTTTATAGATAATCATGTAATCTGCAAAGAGGGACAATATTCTCCTTTTCCTTTCCTTCCTTCCTCCCTTCCTCCCTTCCTCCCTTCCTTCCTTCCTTCCTTCCTTCCTTCCTTCCTCCCTTCCTCCCTCCCTCCCTTCCTTTCTACCTTCCTTCTTCCCTTCCTTCCTCTGATCTATATGCCATTTATTTCTTTTCTTGCCTATTGTATTAGCTGAATATTCCAGAAACACATTGTATAAAAGTGGTGATGGAAGGTAACCTTGCTTTGTACCTGATCTTAGAGGGAAAGCATTTGGGCTTTCATTGTTAAGAATTATGCTAACTGTAGATTTATTTTTTATTTTTTAGCTTTTTTTTTGTAAATGCTCATTATCAAGATGAGGCAGTCCCCCTCACTTCCTAGTTTCCTCATGGTTTTGATCATGAATGGGTGTGTTGGATATTATCCAATGCTTTTTCACCATCAATTAAGATGATTGTGTGATTTTTCTTTAGCTTATTAATAAGATGGATTATGCTGATTGATTTTCAAATTAAGAACTAGCCTTTTATCTCTGGAACAAACCCCCGTTGGTCATGGAATAAAATTCTCTCTATATACGGTTAAAATCAATTTGCTAATCTTTTTGCCTCTAAATTCATGAGGTACATTTGGTCTGTGGTTTTCTTGTTTTGTACTGTCAATGTCGGATTTTAGTGTCATGGTAATACTGACTTTAAAAAATGAAGCCCTGGCTGGTAGCACAGTGGATAGGTGCCAGCCTACAAACCCAAAGGTCACTGGTTTGATTCCCAGCCAAGGCACATAATCAGGTTGTAAGCCAGGTGTCCAGCCAGGTCTGTAGCTGGAGGCAGGTGAAAGGCAACTGTACATTGATGTTTCTCTCCCTTTCTTCCTCCCTCCCTGCCCTTCTCTCTAAAAATAATGAACAAAATCTTAAAAAAAAAATGAATGGGAAGTCTGCCCTCCACTTCTATTTCCTATAAGATACTTTGTAGAGTTGGTGTTCATTATGGTTGAGAGAATTCTTTTTTGAGCTATCTGGATCAGGAGATTTCTTTGGGGGGAGATTTTTAAATAATGAGTGTGATTTCCTTCATGGTTAGCTATTTCATTCATATTGGGCGAGTTTAGTTTGTGCTCTTTGAGGAATTGGTTTATGTCACCTAAGTTATTAATTTACATATGTAGAATTATTTGTAATATTCCTTTATTGCCCTTTTGATGTGTGCAGAATCTTGAGTGATATCCATGTTCTATTCCTGATATTAATAATTTGTGTCAGTCCTGCTAGAGATTTGCCAATTTCATTGATCTTTTCAAAGAACTAGTTTTCATTTCATTAATTTTCTCTGTTTTTCTTCTTTCAACTTGTTTGACTTCTGTTTTATCTTTATTATTTCCTTCCTTCGTGTTCTTTGAGTTTATTTTGTTCTTCTCTTTTTTAGCTTTTTGGTTTGGGAACTAATATTGCTTACCTGTGATAATTCCTATTTTGGAACATGAGCAATGGAGATGCATATCCTGGTTCCTCTGATGCTGCTTGGACAGCAGGCAGGGTAGGGTGTGTACCTCGTCACAACCTAGAGGGCGGAAGTCTGGGATCGCCACTTCATTTTGGCTGGTGCTGGTTTTTGTTTGGAGTAGAAGGATTTTTGTCTAAAAGCTTTTTATCTGTGATGCCATTCCTTTCCTGGTATTCTGGCTAGAGAGAGTGGGCTCCTCTCCTGCTGGGAATATTTACGTCCGGTTCTCCAGCATTTTTGCACTGCTGCCTACTCTAGCACTTAGCCCAGGACACCTAAGGCAAAGGGAAAACATTCAAACTCACCTTGGTCTCCCTCTTTGGATCCTGAGGTCTCTGCCAGTCTGCCTCTTCTCTCTACCTTTCAGACTCTTATATATTTTACATGTAATATGCAGGGTTTTTAGTTGGACTCACCAAGAGGACTAGAGAAAGGTACATCTATTCTATTTTCCTAGAAGCAGAATATTAATGTTTCTTGCTCTGAATTTTCTAACTCTGGCAATAAGGATGTCTCTCTCACTAACATCCAGGTACAGTGAGGACACCTTTCACATGGGAAAGTTATCTCCTGCTTTTAGGGGAGTCAGAGAGGGAAAGAGATCAGAGTGTTCTTCTTTCACTTGCAGCTTCTTAAGTAACTTTAATTCAAATTAATCAATATGCCATTGTGGAATATTTGGGGCCAGCCTGTCCTGGGCCCCACCAGAATGAAACACCACACTCTAAACCATGCCCTAGGTCTGTGGGACAGTGGTTTCCCAGGCTTTTCCCCGAGTCACATTTCATTTGCATGGACAGCTTGAATTTTGAGCTGACCCAGTGGCTAAGTTGTGGCCTCACTGTCCTATCACCACTGTGCCACATGGTAAGGTACATTTAGCGCCAACTAAATACAATTAGATAGGGCCAGCTAGACCTCAAAGGCAACAATAGGCCACAGGTCAGCTGGGCAATGGCAGCAGACAGATAAACTGGTGAGAGCCACCAGAACTCAGGAAAATGTTTGGAGCAACAGAAGGTACGTGAGCCTGTGGGGCTAAGTGACGGTGCTTCATACAGCAGGAGGCTTCCCGGCCTAGTGCCACGGTGCCAAGTCTTTCTGCAGGTGCCCAGAACAGGCCCGTGGTCTTGTGCATGTCACGTCAGCCCTAATGGTGTTCTCATGACACATTCTGTGCCTTCATCCTCGAAATAAAGCACAAGGAACTGGGTGAACACTCCATGTCTGATTCTGGTCACCCAGCATTCTGGTCTCTAGAAAGAACACACACTGATTGCCAATCTTCAAGGAATTTGAATAAATAAAATGCACAGGGAGCTCAGAAGGTGTCTTAGAATCTTGTCATGCCTAAGGACCACTAGCATAAATGTCACCTGCTCTGGACTGATAGCTGCAAGGAATGTCCAGTAAGCAATTGTGCCATGAAGAGAATCAGCTTTGCAGGGGCTCAGTACGCTGGGAGGCAAGGCACTTTGCCTACTGTCGAGCAGGGGGTGTGGCCAACCTGCAGCTGCAGAGCAGGTTTCTGGCTCCCATTCTTTGTGCATCCCTGCAGCTGAGGGGTCCTGGGGGAGGGAACCTCAGAATGTGAGCTCAGTATTGGTGGAGCCATCAAGTGAAGAAAAGAGAAGAGATGCTGGCAGGATAGCCCAGCAGTGTTATTTATCTCTACCAAGAAGTGAATTCCATCCACAGAGAAGAGAGATGTGGAGACCTGCTCTTCTCCTTGGCCATCAGAATCCACTCAAGTGGAAGGAAGAACAGGCCCAAGGCTTCCCCTGGAAAATAAATGCCCTCCATTTAATCATTGTTTAGCACATGACGTCTAAAAGGAGGTATCTCACATTGCCTGCTTGGAGGGCGACCCTGTGGAGGTCCCTCAGTGCCAGACACCCTGGCAGGCGTTGCTGCTGGCACCAGGACTAGGAGGGGCTGGGGCAGCATAGCTGGCAGGCTGGCCTTCACCGGGAAGGGGTACCGTGGGGTGGGGAGGCCATAGCAACCCAGTGTGCGTGGCCCTCCTGACCAGACAGAGGCTCTGGCGGCCCTTTCCTGTGGGAGACCTGGGCTCTGGGGACGCCGGCTTCCTGCTGCGTCACCGTGATGTGACCGCAGGGTGGGAACCGGGCCCAGGCAAACTTCCTCCTGGACTGGGTCGACCCTTGTGCAGAGTGTTGGCTCAGAGCTGAGCGCTGTTCCCTGAGATATCAGGGCCTCTGTCACTCTGCCCAGAGAGGCCCCGCTGACCACTGCCATGCCGGGATCTGTCTAACTGCACCCTGGGGACCCGGGGTCTTAGGACTGGCCAGTAGCACGACCTTCCTGTGTCCCAAGCCAAAGGGACCAAATTTTAAAAACCTGATGACTCCGGTGCATGGGAATTCAAGGGTCTCTCATGTTATCAACAAAGCAAACAAATAAAAATATGAGTAAAATGTCAATTAGAACACAAAAATGTTAATGGGAGTGCCTACTGAATGATGTTGATTTTTCCTCTTCTTACTTCATTGCATTTTCCAAGTTTTATAAATACTCCTATATTGGAAAAATATGCTTTATTAAGGGGAAATGATCAGAATAACACAAACTGACTCAACCTTATGTTGCTCTCCAGGGGACTGAAAAATACTACTACTAAGTGAAGTCATAAATTAAAGCACCAATAGATGGACTGGTGGGACCTTTTATTTCTCTGAAGCAGATCCCCCAGATGTTGCCTATCACCAAGACCTCAGTGGTCATGTCACAAAATTCCCACATTTCTTAATAAAGTCATCATCTTGTATCGCTTCCTCACCATCACACAAAATACAAGACAGCCCACAGTAGAAGGCCTACTTTGCAATCTCATATGGACATTGCACAATGTGCACCTATTAAGAAGGAACACTGCCCTAGCTGGTGGCACAGTGGATAAGGTGCCAGCCTGTGAACCCAAAGGTCGCTGGTTTGATTCCCAGCCAGGGCACGTAACCAGGTTGCAAGCCAGGTCTCAAGACAGGTTCGTAGCTGGAGGCAGGTAGAAAGCAACTATACACTGATATCTCTCTCCCTCTCTGCCTCTCTCCCTTCTCCTCTCTCTAAAAATAATAAAATCTTAAAAGAAGAAGAAGAAGAAGAGAAACAAGAAGAAGAAGAAACAATGACCTAATGGTAACGGCCATTTATTAAGCATTTACTGGATGCCAGCAAGGTGCTCAGGGACCCTACCTGGCTTTTTAACCCTTACAACAAGGACTAATGGGGAATGGTGTAGGATGACTCCAATTTCTGGGTGTGAATCCTGCCTCATCCATTTGTGAACACTGTGACTTGAGTGGCTACTCACCCTCTTTTAGCTCAGTTTCCTCTAAAAAGGTGACAAAAATATCTAATAAAGTTCCAATGAAAATTAAATGGGATACCACTGGTAAAATACAGACACAATGCTTGGCATCAAACAAGAATGCCATGCATGCTAGTTATTATTGTCCTCATCTTGCAGAGTATGGCAGGGGTGGGGCTGCCATGAAACACATATAATATGTTCCTGTCCTTGTAAATGCATTTGAATTATAATAGGTAGGACTCAAGCTAATTAGTGTCAACATCCCCAAATTTCCAGACCAAACCTGAGTTGATTGTCCTGTTTTTGCTTAGCTGTTGTGATCAGGAGTTTTGAGGGGAGGATGTTGGGAGATGCTGTTAGCCAGTTGGATAGAGGACCCCTGACAGCCTCCCGTGATTGTATATTTCAAAACCCCTTGAGACTCTCAGGCCGTGCCCACTCTGGCTCCAGGCATCAATAGTGTGTACTCTATAGAGTGGCCAAAACTATCGGGAAAGACCACTGCTTAATGCGGACACCCTTCCAAGAAAATTCAAATGCCAAGGTCAATTCCTGGCAGAGGGAGGTTCCTGTGTGTGTCTGCATTGTCTTTCTAATGGCTTTATAATATTAAACTCAGCCCACAGCCTCTAAAGTGGAGGTAAAAAAGGGGAAGAAAGAGAATCACACTGGGAGCATTTCCCACATTAAGTTACTTCAGGATCTGGGTTGCTAGGGGTCCACATAAGATATCCTCACCAGAGAAAGGAGGACACATTAAACCCATCTTGCTCAAGACTTTTTTGCAGCTGTTTGTGGAAGCGAATGCCTTAGAGAAAGAAAGCAGAGGCAAAGACAGCCCTGCCTGATTATATGTCCAGAAACCCCACAAAACAAAGCCACCTGGGCGACCTTGATCCATAGACTTGTTCCTACTTCTGAGTCACCATCTCCTCAACCTAAGGCATGTCCCTCTTGGCCATTGAGATGGGTCAGTTCCTCTTGCACAGACAGTAAGGAGACTTCCTCTTGATTAGATGAGTCCCAAGAACAATTTAAAGGGCTCTATCTCTGTGTATCTTCTCACTCACTGCAGTCTTCCTAGGTGATGCCATGTAGCCCATTGGTTTTACCTGTCATGTATGGCACACAGTCAAGGAAACTGTATAACCCAACAGAAGGTATTCCCTAAGCTCCAGGCTCATCAGATTAGTTTGAAATTCTTTTAGTTGCAAGTAACCATAACAATAAAGTTCAACTTGCAGCCTTCCATATATAGGAGCTGGAATATGTTTCCTGGGTACCCTGTCTTTCTCAGCTTCCCTGGCATTTAGATGTAGCTGTATGACTCAGTTCTGTGGAAGTGGAAGTGGAAGTGGAAGTTCTGTGCAAGGGGCCGTCTGCAGGCCTTGCCCCACAAAACCTCCCCAAATGACACCTCTGTCCTCTTCCCTCCTGGCTATGATTCTGTGCCCAGAGCAACCTCAGCAGCTACATGTTGAAAACAGCAGGGCTACCATTAGCTCATGTCCCTGGCTTTCCACTGCCACCATCCGACCTAGACCACCCAAAAAGAAGAAGAAAATACCTATCATTCTCCACCATCACCTTTGGAGACAACTTATCACCATAATGTTGCTTATCCTAAAGCAAACAAATGCCTTAAACTAACAGAACATCCTTGCTTACTTAACAGGAACTTCAGGGATAGCAGATGCCAGCACTGACTCAGGTGCTCACAGGTGCCGCAGGGCCAGTCTGTCACTCTCTACTCCACTATCCTCAGCGCACTGGCTTTGCTGTCATCTCTGGTCTCATGGCCAGGGGACATATGGGACATGGGGGTTGTGCTCACCTCTAGGCAGGAAGAAGAAATGGTCAAAAGGCTACTTCCCCAGTTAGTTTGGCTTTTGATTCATCAAGGGAAACCCCTCATATTTTTTTTTCTTTTTACTTCATTATCTTTCCTTAGTCAAAATGAATGAGTCACTTGCCCGTGATTTGACTAGTGGCCAAGGTTAGCGTGACTTATTTAGACCAGTCATTATTCATTCAAAGAAGCCGGGCCTACACCCTTCTGATACCGGAGTTGCTCCCTATCACTGAATAAATTGGGTGCCAGCAGGAGGAAGGTGGTCTGTTGGGGATGGTTGTTATGTAAGCAAAGATCAGTCTCTGCCAAACACATGTGCCCAGCTGTCTGCAAACACTTCTGGTGTTTTCTTTAGCTTTCTTCTTTCTCTAACTTCCATATCCAACAATTACCAAGGCCTATTGATTTTCTCTTCTAAATATCCCTCAATTCTGCTCTTTTTCTCTACTTCCATTCACATTCTGTGCCACAGCTACCTCCAGTCTGCACTTCCACTCCCTCGCTCACAGTCCAGCCTGAAAACTCCATTCAGTCATCAAGCTTACCCTTCCCTGCCTCCTCCCCAGAACTGCTGTCAGCCCTCTGTGCACCCCAGCGGACCCTGAGCGGCTCCCAGTATTCTGGGGCCTCTTCACAAGGGAGGCTTCGTTTCATCCAAATTTCCCTCCCTTTAGAGAACAAAAATCTAGTTTAAAATCAGTTAAATATCCATGGAAACACTGGCTGCAGCCATTCTGTGAAATGCGTAAACCCTCAGAATCCATTAGCTCATTGACCTCTTTCATATATTACGTTTGGACTCACACTTCCACGGCTCTGGAAGGTCTCCTGAACTGGAGAGGGCTGAGAAGTAGTAAAAGCAGCTGATCATGGGTGGGGGTGGGTGGGCAGCACTAGGCTGGATCCTCGCCTCTGCCCCACCTGTGCCTCAGGCCAGGGGCACCTGCTGGGTGAGGCTGGCCTACTGCTCAGCTGGACCCTCATGGGCTCTGAAGTGCCCATCTGCTCCCAAGCTTGGGAAGAGGACATTATACCTGCAGGTTCTAGGTGAGATCAGCTAGAGAATGTGACTCACGCTGAGGTGCACGCTCCTCCAAATGGAGCAAAGGAAGCACCTTGTCCTCAGAGGCTGACACCATTTTCCCCTCAGCGGGGTTCTTGTTATGTGGTTCCTGCAATATTCTTTCCTCCCACACATTCTCCCCCATCAAAAAAGTTTCTATTTTCTTCCTTGAAATGTTCGTCCTGGTTGTTTTATTTTCCCCTCTTACTTTCCAAATATCCTTTCTCTAACAAGGTCAAAGACAGCAAGCTGGCCATGGGTGACCTATTGAGTTTTGGCTTAATTTGGGGACATGCAATTCAAACATCCAGAAATGACAGGGTCTTTGAGGGGTAAAATACTGAATGAGCTTCAGTGAAGGAATGGAGGAGGAAAAGGCATATTTATTGAGTGCTGACTATGCATTAGTCACAGTGCAGAGCAGGCAGCTTGGGCCTATTATCCCATTTCACAGATGGGGAAACTGAGGGTTAAAGGGATTGAGAGATTGCACTGGGTTACACACCCTTTCTGGGTCAAAGTTGGAGTTTAAATCACAGTGCCTGGGTCTAGTCCACTGTACCATGCTTTGATCCTTGACCCTTTGGCTTCTTAATTATGAAACTTCACCATTCCCTCATGAACCAAGAAGGAAACAGAGGACCCAGGAGGCTTAGGGTCTCTCTGTGGTGTGTGCCTGTGCCAAATGAGACTGACTGCACCCTTTGCTTCACTAACACTAACTTACTGTTTTTGTTGTAGGTGTTTAAGTGTGACCCTGAGGGTTTCCCAGCCTGATGGGGACATACCCTCCCTAAGTCTCAGTTTCCCCTTCTGTAAAATGGAGACAATAATAGTACCTACTGCATAGGGATCGATGAGAAACACTTGTAGCACAGTACATGACTCATAATAAATCCCTAAGTCATTAGCACCTGTTCAAATTATCGATATGGCAGAAGCTGTTGTATATATACTGACGCTGTTCTCAGTATAACTGGTGCTTAAGACAAAGCCCATATCATGGTGCTTCACCCATGCATTCAGCACATGGTCATTGCATGAGTGCCTGACTCTGGGCCAGGAAATAGTCTACATACAAGAGGTGCAGCAGTGACGGAGAGGAAGTCTCTCTCACCCATAGCGGAGCTCACATCCCAGTCAAGTGGAGAACCAACAGCTAAGGAATCAAGGCAATTCCTGGCAGGGCAAAGCTCTCAAAAAGAACAAAAACAAGAAAATGAAGTGGTGTGACTTAGGTTTGGCCTGGGGAGAGCTGCTTTGGCTTCGGGGTGGGGGGCAGGGGAAGCATTTCCGAGCAGTACATTGGAGCTGAGCCCTGAAAGAGGAGCTCATAAGATGCTCAAAGATGTAGTCAAGCCAAGATGTAGGGAAGGGCAGGCCAGGCAAAGGAACAGTCAATGCAAGACCCTGAGGCAGGAATGAGCTCAGCCTGTCAAATATGCTTTCCTGCCTCCAGAAACTTTCTTACACAGAGTAGGAAGAAGTAATATTTATAGCCATTATAAGGACAGACTCACTGGAGCCAAGCCTGCCTGGTTTCATATTCAGACTCTGACCTTGGGAAAGTCACCCAACCTCTCTATGCATTTTTTTAAAATTAATTATTTATTTTTCATTTATAAAGTAGGGAAAACAAAGGTGATTATAGATTTAGTTAGAAATGAAGACTCTTATAACAGTCCTTGGCACATAATAAGCAGTCAGTAAGAGAAAGTTATAGATATTATAGATATTATTATGAGCCTTTAATTAATACATACACAGCATTTGAATAGCTCCTGAAAATAATAAGCAGTCAATAAGCCCTGGCTGGGTAGCTCAGTTGGTTGGAGCGTTGTCCCTTTGCCAAAAGGTTTTGGGTTCGATTCCCGGTCAGGGCACATACCTAGGTTTCAGGTTCAATCCTGGATTAGGCCTAGTTGTATGTGAGGCAACTGATCCATCTCTCTCTCCAACCCTCTCCTTCCTCTCTAAAATCAATAAACATATCCTCAGGTGAGGACTTTTTTAAAGCAGTTATTAAATGTTAGCTGTTGATACTGGTGCCTTCGCACCCCATGGGTTTTCAATAACGTGTACACTGAACGAATGGGTCACTTTGGGGATTCTCACGGGCCCCATTTCTCCAGATCAAGTGTGGAGGGAGGATTCGGCAGATCATTCTACTATTTTATTCAAAAATGCATCAGTATAATCTCCATGGTCACAGTGACTTATGTTTATCAACATATCTGACTTACTGAATGAACATGATATTTCTATGAGAAAAAAGAAAAACCAGAATTGCAAAATCTAGGGCATTCTTTTTGCAACCAATCCCTTCTCTGCCAAATAACTACTGTTTCCTTGGTGCTGCATGCAACGTGTGGTGCATTATACCTCTATTTCCTTCATCGTTTCCTGAAGACACTCATCAGGAGGTGAGATGCTGGAGGGAGAAGGCCCATTCAGATTCGACCGCCATGGAGCTTGGGTTGGTTTCAGCCGTTTCCCATCAATGTTTTCCTGGCTTCTGTTATTACCTATGGTCTATTGGCCCTGGGGAGACCATAATTCATGACTGACATGATTCTGTTCCCATGCCATTAGAAAGGGCAAATTCGCCCCTCCCCCACTCCAAATGTCAAGAACTTGGTTTTATGAGCCCAAACCAAGAGAATTCCTGGCGGGGCCCACTGTGGTGCCAGTCCATTGAAGAAGGAATCCCTGGTGGTGATTCTCATCCTGGGGCAGCTTCCCCAGTGGGGAAGCCACCAGCCCCAGGTACCGGTGTTCCTCTGGGGGCCTCCTGCTCCAATGCCTTGGCCCTTCATAGGAAAACTGACTTTACCGATTCTCTATTTAGGACATCAAGATAGGTTGCCATGGAAAAATGACATCTTCTAATTAAAAACACAGAGAGGTCACAAGTTTCCCAGAACAACTAGGGCACAGATCCTAAAAGGAAAAAAATCAAACATTTGGGGGGCGGATAGCAAAAGTCAAACCAACCTCCAGAGCTGCGTCAGCCTGGAGCTTTCCAAACCTGAATGAAACGCCTTGTGTGGACACGGCATGCTGAGTGCACCGTGTAAATCCCACCCCCGCCCCCAACCCCTCACCCGCTGTGGATGTTGATTTGGCAGCGACTCAGTCAGACAGCAGGTCAGGGATGCCAAGAATCTGGACCTAAGACGGCTATTCAGGGCTGGCCTTTACACGACAGACATCTTCATTGGCCTTCTCAGGGCTGGGAAGGCACAGGGACGGGACAGGCTGAGGAATCAGAAGGCTGCCAGCTGTAGAGGGGAACCCTTCCTTCTTTCATCTGTCAGTTTCCCTTCTCACAGGGGACTCTGCACAGGTGCCAACACGGGCCCCTGGACCACATGTGGTACTCATGATGTCTCCACATGGGACTGCAGGGGTTTCCAGGACAGGCACCATGTCACATTGATCTCGGTGTTGTCAGCCTGACATAGCATCTGGTACATAGGATGTGTACAATAAATCCTTTTTGGAAGCTATTAATATTAATCATAATCATTGCTGGCATGTACTAAGTGCACCACACAATGGGATATTATTCATCTTCTGTAATAGGGAAGACACTGCATCTCAGGAAGGCAAAGTCACTCACCTAAACCCATGTTTCTAACCCATGACAGAGCCGGATCTAAACCCGACACTGGCTCCAAAGCTCAGGAATAAAAGAATCCACATGGGGCTGATTTTCTCTCACTCAGAGGTGGATGAATGAACCCACATGTGGTCTAAATGGCCCTTTGGCCTGGCTCCTTTTCCTTCACATTGACCGCTGTTGGCACGGTCCAGTCTCTAGTGACTCCTGTACTGGAGGAAGCAAAAAAAGAAAAATCCGCCCTCTGGTCTGGCAGTCTGACCAAGGCTATGTGAAAAGAGAAGCTTTTAATGGCTTCACAGTGGGTGAGGGACAGGGGTTCCTCTCTCCCTCTTTCTGCCCATCCCTTGTTAGTGCCCCCCACATCGGAAGGGGGAGACCAGCCATGCTGCTATGCCCTCCACCCCTGGTGAGGTTGGTGTCCTTAGCTGGCATTGAATTTAGAATGGAGCCTAAAGTGGAGATTCATAACAACGCATCAAATGGAGCAGGTTCTCACTTAGCCAACACGGCCGCACTACACAAACCACAGGCACCAGGTCCATAGAACGTTATGTAAATAATACCCAAGTGCTGCAGGAGACTGTTTTTGATATAATTATTTTCAACTTGCAAGTGTATTTTGCACTATACACCATAAGACGTGGATAATAAGAACAGCATTAGTAGCCTTCAATAGTTTAACTAGGGCTATTTACACACATTATTCCCCGGAGGCTTTAGAGATGACGGAACTAAGGTTTGAGGGGTGAGTCACTATCTCAGTCCTACTCAAAGTATTGTCCACAGGCAGGAGGTAGCAGCCGCAGAAGCTTGTTAGAAATGCAAATACTTGGGCCCCACCTCAGACCTACCGAATCAGGACTGCTACGTGCATGTGGGAGTCTGAGTTTTCACAAGCGCTGCAGGTGGTTCCCACATGGACCCAGTCGCAGAAGCACTACCACAGGACACAGAGTCAGCAGTGTTCTCTCCCACTCCAAACATGCCACGTCTGTGGTGCCGGGCAAGATGCACAGCAAATTAAATATCCAAGTGCCAATCACAAGGCAGCATTCATTTGTTTTATAGGGACACCATGTCCTTGGAATATGGAAATATCATTCCTCAGCTACTTGAATTAGGATTTAACCTCTGTGAGATTCAGTACTACTTGTTCTATAAAATAAGATACTATGGACTTCACTTATCTTTACTGGGCCATTGTGAAAATCAAATAAATTTACCTATGGTAGAGTCCCTAATAAATTGTTAAGCACCAAATACTATCAACTTGTGCTCTTTGTTATTCCTGTCATTTTAGTTATTAACGTATAATTATTACATTTTAAAGATAGAAAATCGAGAAACGAATGGGTAAAATGAGGTTTGAAATACATACTAATTCCTAGCAGGTTCCCATTATATAATCCTATTCCATCAATACAAAATTACTCCACAGAAAAGAAAATGACAGTGCACGGAATGAACAATGACAACAATCATCACGATAATTACTTGTGTATGAGGAGGTGCCACTGTGTCTACCGGCAGGGACCCAGCCTTACAGAGGGGACAGAAGATGGAAGTCAGACTCAAGACTCCCTGCACCTTTGCCCAGGCTCTGCCACGAATGGGATTATTGATCCCAGACAAGTCATTCACCACTTTAGAGCATTGCTTCTCCCCTGTCAATTTGCAATCCTAGCAGTCACTACATTGGAATACTGATGATTCTTCTGATGTCAGGCTCAGAAGAGAGACTGTCTCTAAAAATTCTCTGTGAACTGCAATTCACTGGGAAAATGTTAATTGTTCTGCTACTGTTTATAGTAGGAGAGACTACATGGCTCCGAGAGGAAACTTTGAGGCCTGGAAGGAAGAAGGGGAAGGGAGAAAGACAAGAAAGGAAAATGGCTATTATTTATTTGACTGTTTATTTGTTTATTTATTAGCTCCCTGAACTCTGGGCAGTTAAGGAGGACAGCTCTCTGGGTTATTGGAGGGGGGGAAGGAGAAGGGTGTTGAGGGAGCAGGTGCTATTCCAGAAACACAGTTCCTGGGCCCACACAGACACCGAAGGCCCAAGGATCAGACCATTGGACCTGGCTGCGCCAGACCCAGGAGTCCTATTCAGGACCTACGAGGCTTGGCCCAACTGTCCAGAAATCACATTCACATGGCTTCCACAGTAGACTTCCGATGGTATTTCCAAATGAACTTATGTAGCAATAAGGTCATTACCACACAACATGTGTCATCGTTAGGGGTTGCTGCCTGCAGTGCTCTGGGAATTCCTTTCTCATAAATCCTTTGATCATATGGCAGATATCCCAAAACTACTGATTCCCTCATTATAAAGTGTTTAGAGTAACCATAATTTTTATGAAGCTGCTTTGGCCTTTCTTCATTTTTCACTATATCAGGACCCTCTGGAAGCCCTAATCAAGGTCAAATCTAGAAATTCAGCCCATAGGAAGGACATACCTGGAAACTGTTATATGGGAATAGAGATTTTCATGTGTTACCTAAAGTTTCCTATAATAACTCTTTGTGTTTGCATATTACTTTAAAATTTATAGCGTTTTCATATACATTCACTGCTCACAATGACCTTATAAGCAAAGCAAATATTTTTACAGTCATCGTTCTTATTATCTACGAAACAGACTACCCCAAATCAAGTAGGTTAAAACAACCATAAAATTCACTCTGTTCACAAAGCTGCCATCTGCTTTCAGAAGGGACAGATCTGCTCTGCTCTGCTCTGCTGTGCATGGCTGTTGTGGCTCAAAGGTTGGGAGCTGAAATTACCTGGGGCTTGGTCACTCGGCCACATGTCTGGGGCCCAGGCCAGGAAGATTCAAACACCTAGGGGCTGGGACTGCCAGGTCCTCCATGTCTCATGTGGTCATTTACTGATTGTAGGACAAGATCTAAGATTGGCTGCTCACGCAGTAGATGTGCAGGAAATGAGAAACCTTGTTTTTGACGTACCTTCCTAAAGAAGAAAATTTGTACCATTATTGTTTTATCTTCGTGAAAAGTCAAGGGGAAAATTTGTGGTGTAGTCAGATATTTGAAGGTCTGAGTGGTATTTGGTTGTGGCGGGAAGAGGGGTGGGGGATGTTACCAAAATAGCTCATTCGTTTTCTGTTTTTGAATATGGACACTTCTCATGGTTTTACTGCAGAAAATTGAAATAGACAGGGGCACTGAGCTGCTCACCTCAAATGCCCTATTAAGAACTTGTACCTCCCCCAAACACATCTTTGGAGCAATGGGCCCTGAGTAGATGCACATGCCTATGTCTGTGTGGTTTTTGTTTTCAAATTAGCTTGCTTTCTATCCCAGGCTGGGGTGTTTAACCTCATGTAGGTCACCCACCACATGACCTAAGATTTAACCGCTAGGAATGAAGTGGCAAGAAGTCAAGTGGTCTGGTAAAGAGCATGAAACAAGAATGCTGCTCTCAGAGCCCTTATCTCCCCTCTGCTTTCCAAAAAGCCAGATACATTTTAATTGGGTTTATGCATCTCAAAGCCGATATAGTTGTACCAAACTCCAACAGGAAGCGCTATCACGTAAAAGTCCACAAAGGATGCTTGTCTGGCTCCGATTTTTAAGTGCCATGACTAATCAGGACGAGGGCTGGCTGCATGGAAGCTCTTTTAGAACGCTAATCACTATTTTTTCAAATGTGGAAAATGCCATTCATCTTCATGTAATGAAAAGAGATCCTTTTTGAAGCATGACACCCCAACCTCCTGAACAGAACTCAGTATATCTAAGGAGCCTTAACTGTGCAGCAGTGGTACATTCCTTGTGGATCTCCTTGTAAAAGTGGCTGCAATATGCTCTTTCTGAGAAACACACATTCAAAGGCTCGTGCAATGGTATGAAGTATGTAGCTTTTCCCCTCATTTATGAGTCTTCTTTCAAATGGGATTTAGGTTCTTGGTCAAGTTTTGCTGGTCCTCAAGGTATGGTAATAATAATAACAGTTAACACATAAGACTTACTATGTGCCAGACCCTGTTTTATATGTATAACCCCAGTTAATCCTCTCAATAACACTATTGAGATGTAGGTAGTATTATTATCCCAGTTTTGCAGATGAGAAAATTGAAGCTCAGAGTTACTTACCCAAAGGTCACACAGTTGATAAGTGCGAAGCTAAAAATCGAAGGCAAGGCAATTAGGCTACAGAATCCATGCTCCCAAAAACAGAGTTCTGGAGAAGTGGTGCATTTAGGGTGTAAACAGAGGGAAAGGTGTTTGCAAAGCTCCAACAGGGCTGTCAATCATGGGGCCCTACTTTCCTGTAGAAGTGTGGGTGGGCATGTGACCCAGTTGGCCAATCAGAGCATCTTATCTAGGGTACTCGCTGGCTGGTCATGGGTGGGCATGTGATCAAGCAGGACCAATCAGAATTTGGAAAAATGCATGTATTCTGGGAGGAAAGTTCTGTCTTCTGAGATTAATGGTGTGAGGAGCCCTTTAAAGCCCTGACCTGCCAACGGTGTCTTTGATCATCATGAGGACAGATCTTTCCCAAGAATTAAGTCCATACAGAGAAAACCTTAACTGAGTGATGAGTAGGAAGTGATGATATTATTTGATCCAGATGGGCCAGAATGCCAGTCCCCTCCCACCTCTGCTCCCTGACAAGTTACATGAGCTACTTTTACCTTAGCCCCCCTTTGAACTAGGTCCCTGTCACTTTGCAGTAAAAGAGTACAGATTTTGTTTTTTTCAAAACCATTTAAGGGAGCCATAGTGACCAGGGCAGAGCTAGGATCACCAGGTATAAATAAGCTACATGGAAGCCTATTTGGTTCAATATAAGTCTATATCCAGTGACTAATATGTGATTAAGTGCTTGAAAACAAATAAAACCCAAGCTATTATTGAATGAAAAAAAACGTTTCTAGGTCTGAGCAGACTGTGGGTCATGGTCATAATGATAGTAATAATTCAATTTCACTGGCCTACTGCATCCGCACACATAGCTCATAGTTTGTAGTCACCAGAGTGATTCCCACGGCAACGAACAATGCCCTTCTGGGCCTGGTGCTGCTCCTTGGCCTTGCCCATCAGAAGCACGGGAGCCTCAGAAGCAACACCAGCCAGGGGTCAGAGGTGAGAAGACCCTTGTCCCTCCCTGGTGGTGCTCTGTGGCTGTGCTGCTCCTGCCCCCAAGACTTGCCAAGTTGTAGGTTCAGCTTGCTTGCTTGGGTTCCGCATTCAGCTCCCCTGCTCCTTCTGGAACTCAGGCGTGAATCTGATGCAAGTTGGGCTGGGGGATAAATCTGAGTGACCGCATTCTCCTCTCAAACGCCCCACATTGCCAAGATGAATGCTTTTATTTTTCTAGGTAATGCTCATTATGCCTTTTTTATTTCTGTCCTGGGTTTGGATTGTCCCAAGGGACTTTCAGGGCTTCTAGAAATGGACTTCTGATGATCAGTTTCATGGTCACTGACCAGGTTCAGACTTGTCTGATCTCTCGTGTGTGCACATTAATGAACTGTAATAAGATTGTGAGACAGGGTCATAGCATGCAAGATCTAGACTGTGAGATAGAGAGGCCCATAGAGGACCCAGAAGGACTGGAAAGGACTTTCTACCAAGTGAAGAGAGAATTGAGGGTAAGGGGGAAAAAAACAAAATGATTCTTTCTAGTGACAAAAAGTTCAGTTCCTCTCTCACCATTTCTGGCAATAGCCAGGCAGGTTTCTGCAGCCCTCTTGCTACTTTAATAGTGGACTGTGAAGTAGTTACTGTAGTTAATAGTTACTGCCTGCTAAAGTATAAAAAAAAATTTAAGCTAAAAATAATAATGTCCATACATGAATTAAACACATGTCAGAGATTTTTAAAAAGTCATTAAGGAAGGAATCAATAGGATGCAACAACAGAATTAAAAGCAAATTCAGAAAGTACACACAGCTAGAGCCCCGGAATCCCAGCCAGTAATGAACCTAGTTCTGCATTTTCCCGCTCCTTCTTTCCTTTCAACATGACAGATGTTGCTGTGTCCCTTATCATGGACTTCCTGGCTGCGGCCACCTCCAAGACAGTGGTAGCGCCCATGGAGTGGGTCAGGCTGCTGCTGCAGGTGCAGCGTGCCAGCAGGCAAAGTGCCACAGATAAGCAATATGCGGGTATTGTAGACTGCGTGGTTCATATCCCCAAGGAGCGGGGAGTCCTGTCTCTCTAAAGTGGTAACCTGGCCAATGTCATCAGATACTTCCCCACCCAGGCTCTCAACTTTGCCTTCAAAGATAAATACAAGTGAATGAGAGAACCCAATTTGGGTGCTACTTTGCAGGAAATCTGGCATCAGGTGGTGCCACTGGGGCCACCTCTTAGAGTTTTGTGTTTCCTCTTGATTTTGCCCGGACCCATCTAGTAGCTGATGTGGGCAAAGCTGGAGCTGAAAGGGAATTCATAGGCCATGGTGGCTGCCTGGTTAAGATCTACAAATCTGACAGGATCAAGGACCTGTACAAAGACTTTTATGTGTCTGTGCAGGGTATCTACTGAGCCGCCTACTTTGATGTGTCTGACACTGCAAAGGGAATGTATCCAGGTCCCCAAAATTCTCACATCTTCATCAGCTGGATTGCACAATCTGTCACAGCAATGGCTAGGTTGACTTCCTATTCATCTGACACTGTTCGTCGCCACATGATGATGCAGTCAGAGTGCAAAAGGACTGATATCATATACACAGGCACACTCAATTGCTGGAGGAAGATGGCTTGTGATGAAGGCGGCAAAGCTTTTTCCAGGGTGCAAAGTCCAGTGTTCTCAGAGGCATGGGTGGTGCTTTTGTGTTTGTCTTGTATGATGTAATCAAGAAGTTCACATAAAGTGGCTCAGTGGATAGTCACCAGACTGTGAACCCAAAGGTGGCTGGTTTGATTCCCCAGTCAGGGCACATAACCAGGTTGCAAGCCAGGTCTCCAGCCAGGTCCATGATGGCAGGCAGGTGAAAAGCAACCACACATTGATGTTTTTCTTCCTTTCTTCCTCCCTCCCTGCCCTACTCTCTAAAAATAATGAATAAAATATTTTTTTTTTAATTATTTCCAAAGAGATAGCACGGGAGAGAGGCAGAGAGGGAAAGAAACATCAATGTGTGGTTGCCTTTCACCTGCCTCCAGCCATGGACTTGGCTGGAGACCTGGCTGGAGACCTGGCTTGCAACCTGGTTATGTGCCCTGACTGGGGAATCGAACCAGCGACCTTTGGGTTTGCAGGCCAGTGCCTTATCCACTGTGCTATCAGCCAGGGCTTAAAATCTTAAAAAAAAAAAAAAAGTTCACATAAATTACTTCGTAGTCTCCCTCTGCCCCATGAACAGGCATATTGTATTAGGTAAAATACCTTGAGCATTCTTAACAGACTGTGTTTGGCTCTCTATTTAGCAATGACAAACTATTTACTGGTTGAAATGGGGAGCAATAATATTTATCTGACCAGCTTTCTCTTAAAGCCATTTCCATGCTGATGGGGGGACTCAATTATATTTTTTATTTCAGTCACTCCTGATAAACAAACTTGAGGAAATAAAAAAAAATACCTGAAATATATTAAAAAGAAAGAGAAAGAAAGAAAAAAAGAAAGAACACACATATATGTAGACCATGAAGAATCTGAAATGAATTTACAAATGAACTCAAGAGTGGTACATATCCACAGAGCAATTATCAAGTGCATCTCCAGGAGACATACTTTGCATTCTATGGACAAGCATTTTCATTCCTATCAGTATTTCACAATTTGCAGAACTGTAAAAGAAGCTCTGTACCATCAAAGGGTGTATCACGTGAGAGAGGGCCTACGAGAGGACAAGCTATGGTCCGTTCTGCTCATTTCAGAGTCGTTCATAATTCTTTCTGCCATGCCTGGCTGGTTGGAGGTCCCAAGCAGATAGGAAGCAAGGAAGTCATGATTACAAGTCAGTTGGGGGAACAGCTGCTGAGCTAGTCTGACCCAATGGGAACTGGAAAGGAATCTCAATGGGTCTCTAATTAAATGGCTAGAAAACTGTGAATTGTGTTTCAGTGTGGCTGTTGGTAAAGATGGTTGAATTTTATACACCCAGTAGCTTTGTAAGATCATAGAAAGGATCAGTTAGGTCTGGGATTTTCAGACTGTGTTTGGCAGAGCCTTAGGTCTCCGGGCCAGGGCTTAGGGGTCATAATTGGGGCATCCTGCAGTCCCATTTCATCTATTTTATACACCTGACAGCTGCATACAACTTCACTTGAATAAAGGATTAAAATAGAAGTTAAAAAACAATGAAATATATGTAAAAATAACCAAACAGTTGGTCAGTTACTACTCATAAAATACGGTTGTTTTTAGTTTTACTTAATGAGATTGTATGTTACAGTATAATAGTTTATGTTTATATGAAAGAATGTGAAACAAACAGGAACTGATTGCTGAATCATCCCTGTCCCCTAGGACACTCAAAGGACACCAAGCTCAGGGCCCTTGTCATCCACATGGCAAAGCTCCTCCAGCTCTTCTTTAAACTTGCATTCCTGTAAACAAACCAAAAGCGGGTTTTTAACAAAGCTAACACCCAAAGTACATAACCACCCCCAACCAAACTTACAAATTTACAATCAACCGCCTTCCATTGGCCCTTGTTCATCCTCACCACACCCCGCTGAAAAATTAAGTCCTGGTATCTCAGGTGACTTTTTGTCTCTAAAATTCTGCCAGAATAAGCTCTCATTTCAGAGAAAATGAAATCCTGCTTGCCTCTCTTGTGATTTCCCAAGTCTGACTCTCAGTAGAGAAGCCTATTTATGTGTAGAAAAGAGACAACTTTATAAATCCCACATTAAGACAAAAACAAACCAAGCCTTGCACGTTGACAATTTCCTCCTCTGTATTTGAACCCCAAAATTTACCCTGAACCCCTCCCACCAGTCTTTTTGTGTCTACTTCCTCCCACTAGAAGGCCATGGTCCAGCCCATCGGAAGGTCATCTTTTCTCCCCCTTTGCTTAATTAGGACTATGCATCCTGATCTCAGTTCAGTGAAGGCTTCCTTGACTTTGGGTCACAATCCCTCAATTATACGCTGTCATAAAACCATGCATTTTGTTTTGGCACATATTACAGTTATAATTTTACATTTATTTTTGCAATTATTTGATATTTTTTCTCCCCACCAGGACTGTAAGTTTTATGAAGGCACAGAATGTAAGATTTTGCCCAGTTTATATCCCCAGCACCTGACACAGTGGTGCCTACATGTTGAATGAAAGACCATATTCTCCAAATTAGGAGAAGGGCTGCTTGGTCTGACAAGCTCCTCATCTCTGTAAGGTCTCCACTCAGTGCATGTTCTTAGCTAGGCCTTTCCAGTCACCTTCTCTCAGACTTGCATCCTTTCCAACGCCTAACCCCTGCCAGCCCTTCCCACACACATACACATGCTTCCTGCTCTCTTTTTTGTTTAATTATATGATTTCTTTATTTAGATTGAGCTTGTCCTCACCTCCAAGATCATAAGTGCCATGAAAGCTACACATTTACTATACATACATGCCCATTGATACAAGCTTCATGTGATGGATTCTAAGGACAAAATTTAAAAATAAAGTAAGTAGCCCTGGCTGGTGGCATAGTGGACAAGGCGCTGGCCTGCAAGCCCAAAAGTCGCTGGTTCTATTCCCCAGCCAGGGTACATAATGAGGTTGCAAGCCAGGTGTCCAGCTACATCTATAGTTGGAGGCAGGTGAAAAAAGGCAACCATACATTGATGTCTCTCTCCCTCTCTACCTCTCTCCCTTCCCCTCTCTCTGAAAAATAATAATTTTTTTAAAATTTTAATATGATTAAAACACATGGACTATTTTAAAAATCAATGTATTAAGAATGTTAGCAAAAAATGAGAACACTTCACTGACCTCTCAGAAAAAAATTCATTGCCATTTAAGATATCTATTACACTGGTTTCTTACTTTGAATGTTAATAATTAAATGGGTGGAATCAGACATTTATTTTCTTTTCCTATAGGAGCTATGTCTTAGGTAATGGCAGATTATCTTGCCCATAAGTGGCCATGAATCTTCCATCCCACATGCTCCTGCTCTCCTGTCAAGAGGTGGGATCTAGCCCTGGCTGGTGTGGCTCAGTGGGTTGATGCTGGCCTGCAAACCTAAGGGTCGCTTGTTCCATTCCCAGTCAGGCCACATAACCAGGTTGCAAGCCTGGTTAGGTCCCCAGCTGGAGGCAGGTGAAAGGCAACCATACATTGATGTTTCTCTCCCTTTCTTCCTCCCTCCCTGCTCTTCCCTCTAAAAATAATGAATAAGATCTTTTAAAAAAGAGGTGGGATCTATGTACCCTCCCCTTGAATCTGTCTCTCACCATTAGAGGAAAGGGTATTTTCTTAGAGGCAGGCTAGTGGTTGCTTTGGCTAATAGACTAGAATGAGACGATGCTTTCCCATTTCCGAGAGTAAGTCATAAAAGGCAATTCAGCTTCAGCCAAGTCTTCTGGGAAATACATTCCGGAACCCTGATCATTTAAATTCAGTCCCCCTGAGGCACCATGATGTGAGGAAGCCCAAGCCACATGGCCAGTCTACATGTAGGAACTCCGGTTAACAGTCCCAGCAGAGCTCAGTATTCAAGTCTTTCTGGCTCAAGGGGAACTTATGATTGAAGGATCATTTGAGCCTCTAGTTGCTGAGTCACCCTAGCCTTCATGTCTTTCCAATTAAGGTCCAGACATCCCAGAACAGAAACATGTCATCCCCACTGTGCCCTGTCTGAATGCCTCACCCACAGAATCCACAAACATCATACAATGCTCATTTCACACCACTCTCTGGGGTGGTTTGCTATACACCAATATTAACTAAAATGCAGGGTCACTAAATAGCCCTAGTTAATAAGACTATTAATGTTAATAAGACCCATTAATGAATTAGAAAGGAAGAGCATCTCAATAGAATTCCAGGACAGAAGTATAGAGGAAGTAATAGAAACAGAAATTGACACTTTGCAACTCCTAATGAGATATTTGATTTAGGTGGTGTTCAGTGATGGATGCTAAAATCACAAGGGGGAAAATGGGAAAGGAGCAGGATACTTACAGGTTCCAGAACATCACTCCACTGATAACTTGTTCGTCTAAAGGGGGAAAATACTATTTTTAAATGGACAGATGACCAGTTAACCTTATCACCTGGGTGGAACAATTTGCATTATGTGCATTCTGATGTAATTTGAAATATGATTCCCTATGAAATTTTTTTTTCACTGAAAGTGTGATTAAGATCCAACTTTAAATTTAGATGTCAGGAGAATATGTTTAATGACAGTTCCAGGAAGGAAACTTGAAGGTAGAAAATTCTCACTGAAAACTGACCCAATTTTCTCAGCAAGTCAATGTGGAGATGGAGGGCAGATTCTAGCTTAAAAGGAACCCGGGAGCCCTAACCACAAGCCGCAGCACATGATTCTTGTTTAGCTCTAGGTCTGGGAAAAGGGTACAAAGACATTTTAGGGACTATTGGGAACTTGCAATATTGACCATGTATTAGATGATTTTAAGAAATAAATGTCATTTTTGTTAGAAGTGATTCTGATAGTGACATTTCTAAAAGTCTTTATCATTTAGAGATATAAATTGAAGTATTTATAGGGAAATGTCATAATGCCTGTCATTTATCTTTAAACATCTTAGCAAAAAGAAGTGCAAATATTGCAAATGTTAATTATTGTTAAATCTAGTTGATGAGTTTTTAGGGGTTCATTACTGTCCTCTATTTTTATGTGTTTGAACTCTTTTATAAAGTAAAGTCAAAAGTTGTATCATTATTAGAATTATTCAAAATGTAAATGATCTATTGGTTATTAGGGAATGTCCAATTCAGTTACATTTAAGGGATGTCTTCTCAGAGCTACTGAATTCATATTACAGTGGTGGTTGGCCCCTATTCTTTCAGGCAAGGTTGTGCTGGCTAGAGGAATACTGAAAAATAAAAGAAGAGTTGGGTGAATTATTGGAGTTGTTGAGGAAAAGGTGCTATGGGGAACTATGTAGTAAGAGGACAGCTCCTCAGTTTATTCATTCCTTCAACATTCAGTTATGTTGTATCTTCTGGATAAAAGAGTTCACATTTGCAATAATTACTATAGAGATTATAACATTAAAGACTCTGTGATTTTTATTAAGTGTGAAGGTACAAAATGATGATTTCTGAGTGACTTCAGTTATACAGGGGCAGGGGCATGTCCATCTGTTGGTGTGAATGTATAGTACCATCTTCAAAAATGAATCAACTCTACATCATTTCCTATTTTCATATTGACTGGCCTTGAGGCTGGCTTGTCCAAAGGAATCAAGACCAGTGCTATCACATGTCTGGCACTGAATTAGAGACTGAGAGGCAGGGATCTTGTTAAGCCTGGCATTCAGCATTACCTCGAAGGAACTTCCAATCATTCATGAGAACTCCAAATCACTTTTCATGCTTATTATTTTGTTTAAGTACAATATTCTTATTGGCTACCCATTTTACATATTTTAAAAACTATGGGAGAGAGACTGCCAATGTTGGGGAGAGCCATGTTGTAATTCTAGGTCATGTGAAAGTAGACAGTGGCCAGCGCCCTTACTGACACTCTAAAGACCGTAAATAGACAGCATTGTGCAGAGGCTCAGACCCTGGAAGAAGGAGAAGCAGCAGTACAGTGAACTCACTTTTCCCCTGTCACCCGGCTTTAGACTGGTGAACATTGACCCCACTCCTTCCCACCTCCTCTGTTCCCCTTCTCCTCATTTTGGCACTTTTCTCCCTTGTGGGCATGCACTCCTGTCCAGTTCTGCCAATCCTGTGGCAAAGTTTCCACGCTGATCAATATCCATGTGAAAGTATACACGCATACTGTAACAACTTACAGGGTTGGGTCAATAAGGTAGATTTACATCCCCATACCAGTTAAAGCCTGAAGCCACAGCATTGTTATTCTAGCCACGTTGAGCTTCTGGGTTGCCAGTAGGTAGGAATTTAGTTTAAAGAGATGTCTTCTCAGAGCTACTGAATTCATATTACAGTGGTGGTTGGCTCCTATTCTTTCACGCAAGGTTGTGCGGGCTAGAGGAATACTGAAAAGTAAAAGAAGACTTGGGTGAATTATTGGAGTTGTTGCTGAAAAGGTGCTATGGGGAACCACGTAGTAAGAGGACAGCTCCTCAGTTTATTCATTCCTTCAACATTCAGTGAGTGTCCCTGCGCCTGCCTGATTCTGCACCAGGCCCTAGAGTTTCTATCGCTGACTGCTGAGAAAGAGAGTTATGTAAATAAATACTCACAATACGGTGTGGTGAATAAAAGAACTAGGTACAAAGTGTTATGGAAGCACAAAGCAAAAAGCAGCTAACTCTGCCTTGGTATATCTGAAAAGATTTCGTAGGGAAAATGACATTTGAGCTGAGTGACCAAGGACAATTTATTTAACCTCTCTGGATTTTAATTCCTCATCTTTGAGATGAACATAGTAATAAGACTATGACTATATATATATATATATATATATATATATATATATATTTAATTTTATTGTTGTTGTATTACATCCATCCCCTTTTTGCTCCCCTCTGTCCCCCTCCCCACCCACCCATTCCCCCCAAAGTCAATCCCACCTGTTGTCCATGTCCATGGTTCCTTTATACTAGGTTCTTGTCTAAGCTGCTCCCCTTTTT